>VSMD01037091.1:4605-26234 GCA_008750895.1 Mirza zaza
GAGCTGGGATGGGGAGGAGCTGGGATGGGGAGGAGCTGGGATGGGGAAGAGCTGGGATGAGGAAGAGCTGGGATGGAGAGGAGCTGGGATGAGAGAGGAACTGAGGATGAGGGAGGAACTGAGGATGAGGTTGGGGCTGGGATGGGGAGGAGCTGGAGATGAGGGTGGGGCTGAGATGGGAGAGGAGCTGGGATGAGGGAGGAGCTGGAGATGAGGGAGGATCTGGCATTACCTCCACAGGGCCTTGCTGACACTGTTTCAAGCCCACTGCGGCTGCTGACTGGCAGGGAGTGGGATTTGCAGGTCCTCTGACCACCCCGTGGCATGGAGACCCCTCTGCCTTTGAATTCGGCCCTTACTCCCATCAAGTGGCATCTCGCTCTTTTCTGTGATTTCTAGCTGGGCAGCCTGTCTCCACCCAGGCTGGGTGCTTCCCAGCTGTCCCCACAGGAGCACAGCGAAGTGGCCAAGGGGTGGGGGCTGGAACCTCCCACAGGCTCCAGCCTCCCCTTGTCAGGGTCCAAGAGCTTGGCACCCTAAGTGGAAACCCATAAATGCCTCTACTTGCTAATTTAAAAAGGGAGCAGGGCTGTTTTTGAGCACCCCAAGAATGACATTTATGGGCCTGAAGGTAAGTGATTATTGACAATAGACAAAGGGAAGAAGGAGCCCATTCCACACGACTCCCTCCAAGTGATAAGCCGGAGTGTTTCCTTTTCTAATGCTAATTTCAAACCTGAATGTACACTATTAGAGCAGGGAACATTTCCCTTTTCTTTTCATCTTAAATGTCACCACAGAGCTGCAGGTGCTCCTCGGATAGAGGCGCCTGGACTGTCGCCCCTGCTGCAGGAGCCGAGGGGGGACCTTGGGGCTGCAGGGCTGTGGGGTACGGAGTGTGGGGGCCTCGGGGTGGGGACTCAGGGTGTGGGGGCCTTGGGGTGGGGGACCCGGGGTGTAGGGGCCCAGGTGTGTATGGGCCTTGGGGCAGGGTGCTGGGGTGCTGTGTCTTGTCTCCTGTCAGAGCGCCCGGCCCCACAGCCAGCCCCCAGCAGAGCAGGGCAGGGCCCACTGCCTTCCAGGCCCCAGCCAGTAGAGTGCTTTAGAAGCAAACAAAATGAAATGCCTTGTCTGGGTCCCTATTCACTGAGCACCAGCTGTATGCACACCTGTTCCAGGGTGAGGAAGACCCAAGGTGACTACTGCCTTAGCCGCTGGTTGGAGAAGGGCAGGGGGCAGCCCGGAGAGGGGCTTGGCCCCCTCCACGCTTGATGCACCCCTCTGCCCTCCTTGCACCCCAATCCCCTGCTGATGAAGCCCTCCACCCTGCTCCACCCGCGGCTGGGGAGATGAAGAGCCTGCATGGACATCAGTGCACGGGGCAGCTCACGGTGTCCCCCCGCCCCAAGGACAGGCACGTGAGCTTGGGGCAGAGAGGCCAAGGCAGCAGCTCCAGGGCGCTCCCTGCCTCTGCCAGCGCTGGAACCTGGGTGGCATCCAAGCCCTGCTCTGGGCTTGGTCCACCCACAAACCCGGCTTAGCTGGGGACCAGCCTGGCCGGCGTCAGGGCTGGGGAGGTGAAGACCACAGGTGATCCTCCTGGGCAGCCTGGAGGGAACCAGGCCAGGACTGTGGTGGACACTGGTGGCCCAACCCCAAGCTCAGCCCCACCTACCTCCCTGGCTGTGCCCTCAGCTGCAGATACTCCAAGCCGCTGTGCCACGGGGCAAGATTGCTGGGGCCCCAAGATCCTAGGTGAGGTGGCCAGCGTCTGCTCTCCTCCCTGGGAACTGGGGGCAAGGGTCAGAGTCTGCTGTCCGCTGCTCTCAGCATGCCCCTCACCCCATGGGCCCAGTGTACAATGCCCTGAGTGGAGCAGGCAGGCGACAAAATGCACAAACGCAGGGTTCCTCCCCTGGGCTTCGAACAGTGGGCCAGCCTTTCCCCCCACCTGCCCCTCCTCTGCCCCAGGTATGAGTGCTCTAGGGGCAAGTCTGGTCCCAGCAGCCTCCCCATCCTCCTGGCCTTCTCATGCTGCCTTCTCTCCTGTCTCCTGGGCCTGCTGGCTTCCTTCTGCGCCTGGTGCCAGCACTCTGATTCACTCCCAGGCCTGTTAGGTTTGCTCTGTGGGCCTGGAGTGTAGAGGGACGGAGGAGGAGCTGGGCCCCAGGAAGAGATTGCTGGGCCACTCCTTGGGATCCCTACTGGTGCAGGCAAGGGTAGGGGCCCCAGCCCTCTGCCCTGAGCTGGTTCTGAGCCAGGCACCAGGAGGAAGCCATGGAGCCCAGTGGTCAGGGCAAGAGCAGGTCTCAGAGCTTCCCTCCTTGTCCTTGCCTGTCACACAAGGACTGTTAGGGCTGAATCATGGTTGGGGGTGGGTCTGAGCCAGGGCCCTGCCTGGCCCTGACTGCATGGCCAGTGCCCAGCCCAGCCTGGGCAGGCTGCTTCTCTTGTCTCTGGTGCCTTTGCCCTGGCTCATGGTGTTTGTTGAGTGGCTGAGTGACGTGCTCTGAGGGGTGTTTGCAGAGGGCTGCCCTGTCCTATGCTGTGCTGTTCTGCACACTCCTGAGTGCAAATGGCGAGCGAAGCGGTCTGCAACCTCACATCCGCTTCCTACCTGGAAACAGCCCCGCCTCGCCCCGCCACAGACATCCGGAGCCCGAATTTCTGTGCCCTGGAAAGCCCCGATGGGTGAAGCACGGCCCACGCAGGAGAGGCCAGCGCCCAGGAGTCAGCCTTTGGGGCTGCAGCACCAGGTGAGCCCGCCAGGCCCTGCTCACCTATGGGCAACCTCCAGCCCCCTGGCATGTGCCCCTTGGGCAGGCTTCAGGGACACAGGAGCCCCAGACAAGGCCCTGGAACTGGATGCGTCCAGGATTTCCATCTGCAGCAGCTTGGTCAGGACTGGGGATGGGTCGGGGTGGGGGACTTCTGGGGCAGGTAACCACGTCGGGCTTTCCCTGGGTCCTGTGCCCTTCCCCTCCATTCCCCGTGCTATGTTCCCTGTGTGTTCACTTCTATCCCAAAGTCTCCCCAAGTGACAGTGTGTTCCTGACACCATGCGCTGTTTCATGAGGCTGGGAGCATCTGTGGGTCCCCAGGGGTGGGCGAGGCTCACCCTCCAGGCTGCTTGACTTGCCAAGGACAAGTTCTGCCTGGGTCCACCTGTTGCCCCTCCCTTCCTCCCTGGCTGCGAGGATGGCGCTGGCGGGGCCTCCTGCACTGAGGCTGCTCAGCGCCATCCATCTTGACTTGGCTGTGCCCTGGTTCACTGGCATAGCCCCTGCACCCATTTCTGCCCTTTGTCCTGCACGCCTGGGAGCCAGGGGCTGTCTGAGCTTGAAGGCCTTCAAGGCCACCTGAGGGCACTTAGGCCATGACTCCAGTTGTTTCCAAGCAGCAGGAGAATTGGATGATGTTGCCTGAAGATACAGAGGTCTGGGGCCCACCCGGGCTCCTCCCCTTGAGCTCCTCTGAGCACCTGGGAGGGCCATACAGACTGCAGGGCAGAGTGGAGAGCCCGGGCCAGCCTGGTCCTGGTCCTACAGCGCAGAGCCAGGTGCCCGAGGCAAGGCAGGCCAGGGCAGGGGGCTGGGCCCTGGCTGGAGGTCTGCAGGCTGGCCAGGACACACGCCACAGAATGCCCCAGAGCCTCTGCCTCCCAGGCCTCAACTCAGCTTGCCAGAGACTTTGGCAGGCTGTCTGCTCTGCTGGGCCTGTGCCACAAGTCCTGCTCTGTGGCTGCTGTTGACGCCCAGCCCAGCCCAGCCACAGCCCTGCTGTGCGTCTCCTGGAGAGTCTGCCCTGGTGGCCACCACCGCCCGCCTGGTCTTAGAAGGCCCTGTGGGGCCCAGGCACAGCGGCCACAGGGATCAGCGGTTCTGTCTCTAATCCCCGTGGGAGCTTAATGCTCAGAGTGGGGAGGAGAGAGCAGCGAGTCATCACGCAACTAGAACAACTAGAACGTTGAAGGCTGGGCAGGGCTCCAGAAGTGTGGCAGCCACTCACTTCTCTGTTCGTCCATTTTTACTCAAACAACTTCCCGGGAAATGGATGGTGGGTGCATCCGACAGTGGGATGATGGATGGCCGCCACATGTGCCCGAGATGGGAGGTGAGGCAGAGTGGGGTGGGGCGTGCCCATGTGGGGGCGGGGGCGGGGCTCGGAGGCGGTTCTGCTGGGGAAGGGTCCACAGAATGGGCTGTGCAGCCCTGGGGAGTGGGCCCTTGGAGACAGGCTAGGGTGACCCTGGCTGGATGGGTCACGCCCCGTTCACCTGCCAGAGACCCCAGGCCAGCCATCACTTGCTGTGCCTTGGCTTCCTCATCTGTGAAATGGGGCTGTGCTGGCCCTGCCATGGGTGCTGTGGGCTCCTGGAGGTGCCGCTGAGAGTGGGCAGAGCCTGGCACATGGCAGGAAACCTTGTCACTTGGCTGGCTGCAGGATGCATGGGCTGGGCCCTAGCCCAGCCGTGAGACTTCCACCTTAAGGTGTAAGGAGCCCTCCGTGGCCGAGTCCCCCTCCGCCCCACCGCCCTGGTGACAAATACTAATGTCTAAATCAGCAGCCCGCCTGGCCGGCCACCACTGCTCATGTTCTTTGCTGAAATGTCACCTGTTCCTATCTAACGATTTGCATAATGCAAAGCTTCTCACTCGTAAAATACAGATTAAGAGGGAAGCCAGAGTCATTCTGGAACCAGGGAGCCATTTCAAAGGGAATGGGGAGGGAGGCCTGGGAGGCATCATGCTCTTAACCCCATCCCTGCCAGGGCCCTGCTGCTCGGGGGAGGGCAGCTCTGCTGCCCGCATCACTACTGCCCCCTTGGCCCGACACGACACACTGGGGTCTGTCCCCACAAGCAAGGAGGTGCTGGGTGGGTGATGTCACTGCATCCTGTCCTAAGGCCACCCGGGGCTGATACCACGCTGCTCAGCCCTTCTAGTCCGCATGTGTGGATGGCTGCGTCTGCCTCCACAGATGTGCATCTTCCTCGGGCAGCCTGTGGCTTTAGGGGGAACCCACATACAGAGGAGAGGGATAGAAGGGGCTGGGGCCCTCTGGGCCTGGGGCTGCTTCCCTGGCAGGTCCTCTTGGAGGTCTCTGTGGCTGCCCCAGCCCCCAGATGTTTCAAAGGTGTGGCTTAAGGCTGGGGAGGGGGCCCAAACTCAAGCTGTCATTAGAAGATTCTCCAATCCCCCAAATCTGGCTCTGTGGTCTCAGCAGAGTTGGAGCAAATGCCAGTGCCACCCCCAGGGACTCTGTGCTCCTTGCAGATGGATCAGTGCCCCAGCACAGAGGGGTAACCCATCTTTCCCTGAATACTTCTGAGCACCTGGGAAAGTTCAAGGTGACACCTTCTATCTGGCAGACCCCAGTGCAGGCAGCATCCGTAAGTGATGCCCAGGAGACACCAGCCCAAACTCACCTGTGCCCTCAGCAGGTGCTTCTCCTCTGTAGGTACTCCTCCTCTGCACATGCTCCTCCTCTGCAGGTACTCCTTCCCTATAGGTGCTCTTCCCCTACATGTGCTCCTCCTCTGTAGGTGCTCCTCCTCTGCAGGTGATCCTTCCCTGCAATTGCTCATCCACTGTAGGTGCTCCTCCTCTGCACATGTTCCACCTCTGCAGATTCTCCTCCCCTGCAGGTGCTCCTCCTCTGCAGGTGCCCTTCCTCTGCAGGTGCTCCTCCCCTGTAGGTGCTCCTCCCCTGCAGGTGCTCCTCCCCTGCAGGTGCTCCTCCCCTGCAGGTGCTCATCCTCTGCAGGTGCTGCTCCTCCTCTGCAATGCTCCTCCCCTGCATGGCTCCTCCTTTGTAGGTGCTCTTCCTCTGCACATGTTGCTCCTTTGCCGATGCTCCTCCCCTGCATGTGCTCCTCCTCTGCACATGCTCCTCCTCAGCAATACTCCTCTGTAGGTGCTCCTCCTTTGTAGGTTCTCCTCCTTTGTAGGTCCTCCTCTGTATGTGCTCCTTCCCTGCATTTGCTTCTCTTCTGTGCATGCTCCTTGTTTGTAGGTACTCCTCCTCTGCACATGTTCCTCTTCTAGGTGCTCCTCCCCTTCACATGCTCCTCCTCTCTAGGTGCTCCTCTTTGCAGCTACTCCTCTTTAAGTGCTTCTCTTCTGCAGGTGCTCCTGCAGGTGCTCCTGCTCTGCAGACACTCTTCCTTTGCAGATACTCCTCCTCTATGGATGCTTGTTCTCTGCAGGTGCTCCTCTGTTGCACACCCTCCTCCTCTGTAGGCTCAGCTCCTCCCCTGCATGTACTCCTTCCCTGCATGTGCTCCTCTTCTGTAGGTGCTGCTCCTGTGCAGGTGCTCCTCTGCTCATGCTGCTCCTCTGCAGGCACTGCTCCTCCCCTGCATGTGCTCCTCCTCTGTAAGTGCCTTTCTTCTGCAGATGCTCCTGCTCTGCAGATACTCCTCCTTTGCAGATACTCCTCCTCTACAGATGCTCCTCCTCTGCAGGTACTCCTCTTCTGTAGGTGCTCCTCAGCATGTGCTCCTCTGCAGGTGCATCTCCTCTGCAAGTGCCTCTCCTCTGTAGGTGAACCTTCTCCCTCTCCTACGGTGTGGACCAAGAGGGTCATCTCTGGATCTGAGGTCCTCCCCAGCATTCTGTGGCCCCAAGCTCCCCAGGTCCCTGTAGTGCACTTTCCAACCATGAGCACATGAGGTTGGCATGACAGAGTTTGTTCACCTCTCTGTACCTTAACAGGTCCAGCTCTGTCTCTCCACCCGATCCTCCCCATGGGCAGGAGGGAAGGCTTCTGTCCCCATGGGGGCACCTCTGGGGTCACACCCTAGCCCTGCCCAGGCCTATGGACTCCTTAAAATGGTCTGAACAGTCTCAACAGACACCAAGGGCAATATTCCTAAACCAGGGTTTTGGTATCTATAAATGGCCAGGGGTCAATAGGTGAGCCACAGCCAACTCAGCTGCAGGGGGTTGATTTGTGGCCAAGAGACTGTGAGAATCCCCTGCAGGGTCTACAGCCCACAAAACTGGAGTCCAAGGTTGGGGCTGGAGTCCAAGGTTGGACACCACCCACATACAGGTCTGTGTCCCCTCTTTCCTGGGATGGATGACCCAGGGGCAGCCTCACCTGGGTGGGCATATTCCCACCTGGTGCACTGCCTCACCTGGGGATCACACAGCAAGGCAGGAGAGGGTTTTTCCTGTGCCACAGTCCAAGCTGTCCCCCTCAGGGCTCATGACTTCTTGCTCTGACAGCCTTTATCTCTCTTCTGAGGGTGTTGGGGCTTGACACTCACCTGTGCCCTCAGCAGGTGCTTCTCTTCTGTAGGTACTCCTCTTCTGCATATGCTCCTCCTCTGCAGGTACTCCTTCCCTATAGGTGCTCCTCCCTTGCATGTGCTCCTCCTCTGTAGGTTCTCCTCCTCTGCAGGTGCTCCTCATCTGCAGGTGATCCTTCCCTGTACGTGCTTGTCCTCTGCAAGTGCTCCTCCACACATGTTCCACCTCTGTAGGTGTCCTTCCTCCTCTGCAGGTGTCCCTCCTCCCCTTGCAAATAGGGAGCTGGTAGTCCTGGGGTTTGAGTGGAGGCACAGGGAGGGGGTGTGGCCACCCTGGTTGGCTAGGCTCTCATTTGCTCCCCCTCACAGGGCCGTGGAGGTGCTCAGCCCAGCCTTGCATGCATGCCTCAGCCGGCTCTAACCAGCTTCTCCAGCCTGGCCTGGGCCTCTGCCCTCCTCCTGTGCCCCTGGGGGGCTGCCCCGCACTCCTCCCTGCCTCCCAGCCCCACACAGGGGGCTCTCCTCTGGTCACCAGGGGCTTTCCTGGGCCCCTGTCCTGCACGCACACCTGTGGGCTCCACCTGTCACTGCCTGAGGCTGCATCACCACTGGGTCTGCACCCTCCTCTGCTCATAGGCCCCACTGGCTCTGCCCAACCTGCAGAAGGTTGGCATCCACGTCCTGTGTCCCTCCTGCTCGCTGCATCACTCTGCCTGGCATTTCTCAGTCTTTGTTGCCCTGGACAGGCTTTGCCTTTGGACTTGGAGTCTTTGCTCCCACGTCAGGGGCAAGGGCTGCAGCCCAGTACCCGGCTGGTGGCTGCCACATGAGTACCCTTAAATCTGGTGAGTGGCCACAGTGAGGACTCCACAGGGCTGGGGCCATCAGGACCATTCCTCCATGGGGCTGTCTCCTGGGACCCCAGCTCAATTCACCCCAAGGTCTGGGCTTGGGTGTGGCCTGTGCTGGTGGGAAGCCAGGGCAGAGGACATGCAACTGGGGCTGGGCCCCGGCTAAGGGCTTGTCCTGTGCTAGCTGGCATGGGTCACTGCTGCTTCAGCCCTGAGGGCAGCTGGAGTGAGATACCTCCAGCTGCTGATAAAGCTGCGCTAATGGCCTTGGGCTAATGAGAAAAGCTGGGCTGATTATGACAAATTGCAGGGAGCAGCGGGCTAAGCAGAGACACCAGGACACCCCTGGCCAGGAGGTGCCGCCGCCTATGCATCCCCCACCCGTCCCTGCACCAGTGCCAGGCTGACACCCACAGCCCTTCCCCCACAGCACACGGCAGCATTGGTGCAGTGACAAGGTGGGGCCCTGGGTGGCTGAACTTTGCTAGGCTTTTCCAGGTGGAAGGACATCAGGAGGGGTGGGCTCAGCTGAGGCTGGACTGGGGGTGCTGGGCTGAGGGGGAGCATTGGGTCCCCAGGGCTACAGGCAGGACAGGCTAGGCAGCCAGGTAAGGAGTCCCCCAGAGCCCTGAGCACCCCAGCAGGACGACTGCTAGGCCAGGCTGGGGTGAAGGACAGTGTGGGGGCTCCCATGATCTCTGGCTTGGGCAGGAGGCATAAGCTCTGTGCCTCAGTTTCCCAAGAGCACCCTAAGGTAAAGGCCCACTTCCTCACCTCCCCCAGGCCCAGCAGGTGTCTGCCTTGGGAAACACTCAGCCTGCCCTGGCTCTGGGGCCTTGGTCCCCTCGTCCCTCTCCAGGTGGTGTGGGGGTGGGGGGACGTGCAGTGACAGAGACTGTCTCTTCCTGACACCCCCCAGTCAGCTTCTGGAACCTTCTGCCATCCTGGTTCCCTTCTTGGTGGCTGCTGTACCATATCCTAGGCTTCGCCCCTGAGTCCTCCTGCTCTGCCTGCCCCGGCTGCCCGCCCTGGCCTGCATGGCAGGAGGGGCCCTGATTTCTTTGAGGGCTGTGGGGACATGAGGCCCCTCCTCAGCCGGCTTCGAGCAGTGCTGGGCAATATTTAAAGGGGCCGGGGCCAGGACAGCCTCGTGAAAGGCGTGTGCTGAGCTGAGAAAGGCCTAATGGGACTTTCCATGTGGAACGACGCCTTATCTTGGGCCGCTCCGGCCATCCATTACTGCTAATTATGCCGCCGGCCTGCCTCGCACCACGGCCGCACCCGGCCAGGTGGGCGTCTGTCCTCATTGTCCTTTCTGGGGACCGCCCGCAAGGCCCAGTGGGAAGGGCCTGGGGTCTCCCTATCGTCCCGGAGCAGCAGCCCAGCGTGCGGGCGCCCCGTGATGGATGAAGCGTGGAAATTAGTTCCAGAGTTTAACTGATAACCGGAGAGCCCGCGACATTCGGTTATGGCAGGCCTAATTGATGAGCTCATTAAGTCCATTATTAGAGAAATTGATTTCAAATAGGCACTTAGAGCGCTGGGAGGCAGGTGGGGAGGGAGCACCAAAGGCAGGGGAAGTTGTGAAAATACATAATGAGGCAAGTAATTTTATAGGTTTGTTTAATGAAAAGCCTCACAGTGTACTCGTGGCCGTGTGGGTTTTAAACACTCATTTTATGTACTAATAAAGCTCCCGGTTGTGGGATCCATTCCCCAGGCTCCAGCCCACTGTCCTCCGTGGCTTCCCTAATTAATTAATTAACCTGGGCCAGGCAATCAATGAGTTAGCGGCACAGAATCGACACCCTGCAGGCGGCCAGCTCACTGCATGCTCCGTGGGGCTCGGGACATGCTCAGCGTGGGACAGCCCTCAGCACCCGGCTCCTGCTCCAGCTGCCCCAGGCCACATACGCCCAGATGGAGGCAGACACACGACACACGTGGACACGCTCACACAGAGGCACAGCATCCCACGTGCAGACATGCAGACACCTGTGCCTATGAGCGCATACTCAGGCATGGAAACGCGAACCCCACACGTAGGCACGTAAGGACACACATGGGTGAAATGGTCACATGGGCACACAGTAGACCCTCATAGGTGCTCAAGTAGCCCTTCCCTTCTGGAGCATGCTCGGGCAGGGACGCAGGGCTCGGCTCAGCGCCCCGGCTCCGTCCTGAGCCTCTTCAGGCCGCCGTGTCCAGATGACCTTGTCACGTCTCCTGCGTCCTTCCTCGAATCCAGGGGCCCCTCAGTATCTCCACTTGGTCATCCCAGAGACTCTTCACCCCTGATGTGGCCAAAGCCAAACTTGCTTTCCTGCCCTGCCTGCTCCCCGCAGGGCCCTGCCCCTCAGTTGGGGCACCCAGTCTTTCAGGCCCGGCACCTTGAGGGCCCCTGGGGTCTGACCGTTCTCTCACACCTGCTTCCTTCCATTGCAACTCCTGTGGTCACACCACTGTGCCCTGGGCCATCCTCAGTGCCCACCCAATTTTCTGGAGCCAGGTACAGGGCCTGCCTCCCACATGGCACCAGAGCAACCCTGCCAAAGTGAGGTCACCTCTTGTCACTTGCCACCATACAGTGAGGAGCCCCCATGACCTGGCCCAGTCCCCACAGCTCCCTGCCTTGCTCCTCTGGGCAGTGCTGGCCCTGGCTGTGCCTCCAGTACCAGGAGCTGCCACACAGCCACTTAGAACCTCTGTTCCTGCTATTATCTGGCCTACAGCAGCTCCCAGGTGACCACTGGGCCCCTCGATCCTGCCATCCCTCACCTGTTCCACTTTCTCCACAGTGTTCACTGCACCGGAGGTGGGGCTGACCCCATCCCCACTGGGTGCAGGCTGCACAGGGCAGGACTTTTCCTCTGACACAGCCAAGTCCCAGAATGTGCCTGGCACATGGAGGAGCTTGCCAGAGTTCAGAGAATGAACGGAGGCATCTAATTTGCTGGTGTGAAGGGGTGGTCACAGAGGCCAGGTCTGTCCTGAGCCACAAGGAAGATTGTGTAGGACCACGGTGGGGGCTTCCTGACTCTACGCCTTGGGCCTTTTACATTGAGCCTTTCTATGCTCATTTTTTTTGCAAATACGAATGTCGTAAAACATATGGGCCAGTTAAAAACACAACATTGCCCAGTGAGGGCTCCCACCATGCTGGCACCAGCTAGAGTCGGTCACTTGAGGCTCTTTGGTCCTCAGTTCAAACTGAACAAGCCCACAATGCACACTCGCATGTGTGGACGGTGTTGTGCTGGGGTGGCAGGGGTGTGCCCTACAGTGGCCAGCTGCAGCCCTGCCTGGTGCCCTGGATGTCTGGGGCTGTGATGCCGCCCTGTCGTCAGCCCTGCCCTGTGCATTCTCGGGCTGTTCTGAGGCCTGTCAGAGGAGGGTGGGCGACAGGCACCCCCAGGCCACTGGAGCAGCCTCCGGCACTTCCCGGCCCCTCCACCCGCTTCCCAGACCAGCTGGTCTAGGGCCTGACAGACACAGAGCCAACCCAGGACACGATGGAGCAGGCTGGAACCTGTCCACCCTACTGCCCTCGGGGGCAGTGAGAGGCTGAGGCCTGGGCGGACTCACTGTTGCCTGAGATTGACCTGGCAGCGACCCAGGATTTACCAGGAGCTACCTGGTATCTGGCCCACAGTGACCCTTTGTTCTGTGTAATTTGTGCCCTCCCTGCTTTAATAGTCAATCCGATTGAAGAAAGACCCACCTAACGTGCTCAGGTGAGACACGAGCCTCTGGCCAGCTTTGATTTTTCAGGTCTGCAAACACCCACTGCCAGTTGTAACTTGAAACCCACCAGGAGCACCTCGCACTGCACAAGTGGCTGTGCACACCAAGGCCGGGTCTTCCCAGTGCCCGCAGCTGTGGCCAGCGTGAGGGGTGAGAAGTGGGCATGAGTAAGTCCAGGCTCTGAGGACAGAGGTGAGGCTGCTCAGGCAGTGTAGGGCCCGGCCATCCCTCTACTGGCCCTGAGTGTCCTCCATGCCTGGGACCAGCATGGAGACAGAGACAGATGGCAGAAAAGAAATTTACAGTTTGGCCCATCCTATTTCCAATTAAACCACAGACATTAGTTAATATGCAGGGCTGGGAATCTTAGGGGAGATAGTGTGCAGATAGCTCCATAAAACTCAACTAGAAACAAATAATTTTGCACAAATTTGCAAACAGCATGGTTTTTATAAATAACCATCATCTTTCTACCACGCTGCTGCCGATTATGCATTTTTCCTTCATGATAAGTTAATGACGACCTAATTTACCTATTGTGGCTGGGCTTTGGGTGCAGCCAATGGGACTGTCCAATTCAGTCCCAAATCCATCCTGTTGGTGTTAATTCATATTGACCAAGTGTTTACAAATTGAGCTTTTCCCCTCGTTATGCTTGACGGTTAACTCTGCTAACAGGCACATGGTGCGGGTCCAGCTGACTCTGCTCGGCTCGCCTGAGAGTCTCTGCCACCCTCACCCATCCTGATCCCACGTGTCTGGCCATGGCTGCTCCAGGAGCTGCACGTGCTTGGATGAGGTGCCTGGCCTGGGGCCACTGGGCTCTGTTCTAGGAGATCAGGAGACAGTCAGGTGGGGCCGGAGGATGGGGCAGGAGAGGGAGGGTGAGGGTGGGGCTGTGAGCTGGAGCAGTCCAGAGTGGCTGCTTGGAGGAGGGGGTGTGAGCAGATCCTGAGGGAGTGTGGGGGTGGGGCGGGGAGAGTCACAGGAAAGGAATGAGTCAGAGGACCTGGGAGGGTGTCATTTATCAGCGCCCTGGGGCTATAGTGACAGGACCACAAACAGGTTGGGGGCTTAAAGCAGCGGAAAGTTCCCTTGCCCAGTCTGGGGCCCAGAAATCTGCAACCCAGGTGTGGGCAGACCATGCTCCCCAAAGGCTCTAGGGGAAGATCCACCTGCCTCTTGCAGCTTCAGGAGGTGCTGGGGTCCCTGGTAGCCCCTGGCTTGCAGCGGCATCACTGCAACCTCTGCCTCCGCCTTCAGCCGGCCACTCCACGTGTCTCTGTTCTCTTCTTATAAGGACACCAGTCACCGGATTAGGGCCCACCCTCATCCTTACCTTAATCACACTGGCAAAGACTCTTTTTCAGAATATGAGCACATTCACAGGCTCTAGGGATTTGGACGTGGACACGTCTCTTTTTGGGCCATTCATCTGTTGCCTGCAGAGGCTACACAGGAGCTGTAGGCAGTGGCATCTTCCAAAGCTCAGAGACACAGGAAGAACAGTCTGCAGAGACTGGGGTGGTGGGGTACAGACGGCAGACAGAGCCCACGGGCTGGGGGGAAGGGCAGACGGGGCCCATGTGAGAGTCTGGTCAGGCGTCAGTCCTGGCCCGCCTGGCTCCATGAGGCCCGAAGCCCTGCCAGGCACTTGGTGGCCGCTCAGTTCCTCCCAACAAGTTCACTTCTCTGGTGAACAGTGGTCGGAGGTTGAGGGAGACCCCCCAGGCCCAGAGGCTTCGGTTTACTCTGCTGTAACACGGGCCAACAAGGGCCCTTGGTGAGGGTCCAGTGAACTTGGTGGGGCTCGATCCTCACTGACAGCTGTACACAGGAAGGTGCTTGGGACCAGGCCTGGCCCAAGGTCAGTGCCCATGAGCATTGCTTTGATTATCACCACTGTTCTGTCCTTGTTTCTCTCCACAAGCTTGCCCAGGGTTTGCCAGTGTGTGGTGGGGAGGGGACAAGCCCGGCTGGCGGGTGGCCCAGGGACGCTGGCGGGGAGCAGAGCCCCGCACAGGAGGCAGCAGGCACCTGTGGGTGCTGGTGCGGAGGACTTGCAGTCCTGGTCTTCAGCCATGAAGCGACAGTGACCACAGAGTAAATGAGTGGATGACTGAGTGTGGGCGCGTGAAGAGGTGGGCTGGGGGAGGGCTTGCTGGGGGAGTTAGCCCATGGGTTGGGGGGTGAGCCCTGAGGGTTGGGTGGGAGGGCGGGGAGCTGAGGCACAGGCATGTCTGGGGGCTCACGGCTGGGTGATGGCCCGGTGAGTGCAGGCCTGGCGGGTCCCTGGGCAGTCGGGGGCAGGCAGGGCCTGGGTGGGGCTCGGGAAGCTTGCTCCCTGGAGGTTGTCCAGAGCCTACCCCGTCAGCTGGGGCTGCAGGGCGTCTTGTCTTGTTCTACTCGGCTCTTAGCCACTTGGAGGGCAAGTGGAACAAAACAAACCAGGAGAGAGTTGGCGATGTCAAGGCCAGTTGAGGCCGGCTGGAAACCACCTGCTGAGGACATGGGAGACAGGCTGGGGGGTGTGTGAGAAGGGGCCCCAGGCAGGTGGGAAGTGCGTGGCCATGGGTGCCAGCTATGGGGTTGGAGTGGTGAGGACAGGGGCAGGGGAATTGGCAGGGGAGGGGGATGGTGTAGCTCTGGGAGCACTGAATTGAAGTTGCCTGTGTGGTGTCGGGGTCAGGGGACATGTGGGGTCCGGGGCCCAAGAGGTAGGTAAGGGCCCTGCCCCAGGTGAGGGATCTGCCAGGGCAACGGCGTGGGTGGGGGCTGGGAGAGGGCTCTGAGAGGGCAGGGGTGGGGCTCCTTGGAGGAGGGGGTCAGGGTCAGAGCTGGGGGCCGTGGGGCTTAGTGGCGGGAGCAGGCACATGCCTTCCAGCCAGTGTCTTGAGAGGTGGAGCTGAAAAGACAGCAGCTGCCATGGGAGGCCCCAAATGACACCCGCTGCCGGCAGGCTTGCACAGCAGCCTTCACTCTGCGGTGGTCCCCATCCCAGGAGCAGGCATCGGTTCTCACCGGGAGCCCTGTGACAAGGGCCCCTGCCCACCCTGTCCTGTGTGTGTGGCTTCCTGAGCACAAGGGCGTTCGCAAACCATGTTCCCACTTGGCGTCCTCGCCACTGAGGGGCAGGGCCGGCCTCTCCTCAGTGAGGCGCAGGCCCCGACCTGGTCCAGCCTCCTGGGTGTGTCCTTCCCCACCCCCTGGTCTAGGGTCACCGCCAGCTGGCCGGGCCTGCCCCTCCGTTGGGGTCAGGCAGAGGGACGTTCCTGTCCCAGGCATCTGGGCTGGGTGGGTGCTTCAGAGGGGAAGGGCCTCATTCAGAATGTTCACAGGCCTGTGGGCTTCCTCCCGCATTGCCCGACAGGCCATTGCAAACCCCGCCGCCCCGGGAGGAGGTGTGTGACCTGGACAGGCTATCATCATGACACCCTTTAAAAAGGGCCAGTTATAAACTCTTCAAATCAGTGCTTAACACAGCAGCGTTTATATGCGCTCGTAACTCTCAGCCTTTCGTCCGGTGCCTTCGGCCTGACGCTCCGTCCTCCCGACCGACCGCGGCAGGGCCTCCTGCTCTAGTGGGTTGGGCCCCAGCGCCTGTCCTCCAAGCAAAGGGGCTTTGTACGGCCCTTTCCCCAGACCCCCACCCCCAACCACTTCCTCTTGCTAAAAAGCTAGATTTTTCTAGTATTTGTGCTGCTTTTAATCCATAGGAAGTCAATTTTCCACTCATATATTAGTTTATTTTATATTTTCAAATTGATTCGACCATACATTGATTTCCTGTTGTGGGTATTGTGTCCTGAGCTAGGATTATGCCTTTAGAGAAGTGGATACTCGTGGCACATAAAGGTTGTTCTGCGCTAGAGAGCTCTTATCTTGAAAAGGGAGAGTCCAATTTTATTGAAACAGCTAAAATCCCACTTAATTGAATTTTTTTTCCTCTAAGATGTACAAGCTTAGAGACTTTTGCTTTCCAATTCAACTCAGGCTCCGTGGTGTTTAAATTTCCAAACCCATAAAGACCTTTATGAGAAAGACCCTACAAATATTGTATTTCTGAGCTGGCGCGTCGGCGTGCCAGGTGGGAGCGGCGACACGTCAATACTTGGCAGAGCAGCTTTTGATCCTGCCCGGTCCTGCTGGTGCCGCCCCACTCCCCTCCCTGCATCAGGGCCAGGCGGTGTCTTTCCCTGTCCCCCTTAAGTCAGTGAGGGGTCCCCCAACAAACATCCATTTCCGAGCATCTGGGAGCTGCTGGCTGCAGAGGACACATTGCCCTGGGGGCTCTGTGGCTCCTGCGGGGTCTTCCTGGGCTCCACAGGGTGTCAGCCCCACCCTCACCCCCAGCCTTGCGGTGGCCTGGTCCTGGCTGCCCAGAGGCTAAGCCAGGCTTGGCCCTGGCCTCTGCCTCCCAGTCCCTCTCTCCTGGCCTCTAACTGCCTCTTGGGGAGGAGAGAGGAAGGTGGATAGGCCCGGTGGCTGTCCAGCGCCTGCTCTCTGCAGCTTAAAGGCTAAGTCCTTTGGAAGGGGGGCTCCGGGCCCCAACTCCACCAGGGCAGGTCTCACCAGGACAGGTGTGCCTCCAGCATGTACATGGGTCCTGGGTCCGGGCGGAGCCCGTGATGCACCTGCCCTGGACTTGGCCCCTTGGCTACCAGTCACAGGTGAGTGAGTGCAGGACCTCTGTCCCGGGGTGTCTGGGGTGAGTCTGGGGGACTCTCTGCCAGGGAGTGTCTGTGGTGTGAGTCTGGGGGTGCTGGGTGTGTCTGTGGTGTATTTGGGGAGCCTGTGCCTGGGGATTCTGTAGATGAGTGGAGGCCCCTCTGTTCTGAGGAGGCCATACCCTTGTCCCACCCTCCTGGGTCCTGTAGCCCATCCTGGCTGCTTTCATGGGTGGGCTGACCACGTGTGTATCCACAGACTGGAGCACAGGCTCCCGCACACTCCACTCGGACAGGGCTCAGCTTTCCTGCCGTGAGCACATGTGTTCCAGCCACACAGCCAGGTGCTGCTGCCTGGTCCCCACACAATCACATCTATCCCCAATTCAAGCCTGGGCTCTGATGTCCCTTTTTTGCCCTGCTCTGCCCACCTGCCTCCTTACTGAACCAGCCTCTAGCCAGGGCCTGAGCACCTGGGGGCTGGGTGAGGCCAGTAGCTGGACCGTAGGGACCTTGAGGAGCTTGGAAGCTTACCCCACCATGCCTCTGGGGCTCCCAGACCCCCACAGCCCCCAGACATGCTGAGGGGAGGCAGAGGCTCTAAGACTGTCCATGCCCCTGGGGAAGGGGTGGGGTCTAGGCCTGGCTCCCCTCCGACTCTCTACCCCCAGCCTCAGTTTCCCTACTGGTGCAAGGGCTGGTGCTACACGAGCTTCTGTTGCCACTGAATCAGTGGTCTGAGCTCCTGGCTGGGGCAGAGGACGCTGCACTTAGGGCCATCCTCCCAGGACTGGCTGGGTGGCAGGGGCAGCAGGCCCCAGTGGGGCCCATCTCCCTAGGTGTGGCCTCTCCGTGGGAGACCCACTGGGCTCGGGGCTGGGCGACTCAGTCACACACTGCCCCAGCGGTTATCTGATGCCTCTTCACACACAGCTGTGCAGATGACAGTTTAATGGCGCTGGGAAACAGAGCCACTCTGTATCTATCCCATGAAAATGGCTACTGGTGATAAGGGAAGGAGAAAACAAAGAGTCAGAGAGGTTGTTTCCTTCTCGACCTGTGAGGGCCCAGGGTGGAGATCCTGGGGGGCCCCTGCTCAAAGAGGCCTAGGGCTGGGCTGGAGGGGCCACCACCCTTCTCAAGTTTCTAGGAGGGGGCATTTTGGGGTGTGTGGCCCAACCCGGCCTGGGCAGGTGGGCCTGGGGGCAGGGCAGTGCAGCACATTTGGACTCTCGAGCGGTGGGTGTCACGCATTCATTCATTCAGCAGGTATTTCCAGGAGAGCCACTGGGACTTCAGCAGAAACGTCCCCGTCTTAGAGGGTACTGCAGGGAGAGAGTGCTCCTAGGACTGCAGGAGCTCAGGGGAGGGGTGGTCAGTTCAGGGCCACTGGGCAGCATGGGCAGGGGAGGCTTCCTGGAGGATGTGGTGTTGACACCATGCCCCCAAGCATTTGGGCCACAGGGCATGGGCCCTCCCCAGCCCCAGGCCTCCGAGCATGCAGGGGCCCAGGGCAGGGGCTGCTCAGCCCCTCCAGCCTTCTGCCACTGTTCAGCAGCTCCAGGGAGGGGTGTCTCCAGGAGTCCCAGCTCCACCCCCAACTAGCCGTGTGGCCTTGGGCTGCTGGTCCAGTGCCCTTTGGGATTTTGGTGACAAAAGCCTCAGATGAAGTGAAGTGAAACCCACTGGGTCCTTCATGAGGAAGGTCCAGGGCCCGGTCAGGTGATGGGGCATCTCCAGGCACTCCCCACCCACAAAGACCCGGCGGGCCTCCCCTGCCTGCACCAGTCTGGGTCTTGTGTGCCCTGAGCTGGGCCAGCGCACCCGCCCTCACCCCAAGAGCAGAGCAGGCCCCTAGGGAGCCAGCATGACTGCCGTGGGACCGCACACCTGGCTGTTTCCTCACTGGAAACTGGCGTCCAATCTCGGAGCCACTAGCATGGGCAGGGGAAGCAAGAAATGGGTCCGCCCCAGGCCCAGCGCTCAGGGGCACCTGCAGTTTGCCTCGGGTCCAGCAGGAGTGAGCGCCTGGCCCCCGCCTTGGCCTGGGTCCTCCCTTTTTGTGTCTGAACAAGTGGGAGCCCCCGGCCAGGCAGTCACAGCACATTTTAATAGCGGAATGTAATTCCTGGGCAGCAGAAAAATGAAAGTGAGAAGTCTATGAATTATTACAAATGCACTCGATCCCCTCGGCCGTGCAGCAGGGCCCTGGGCTGGAAAGCTTTTTTTTCTTGTGTTTAAGTTAGCGTGGAAGATGAAATAGTCACAGACGCACTGGCCACTCGAACCTGTTATTGCTAGCTGTGTGTCTCCTATAAATACTTTTCTGATTTATAACCTCACTCTGCTTTATAAATGGAAAAACCAGAAAAGCCTTCAAGAGTCGCTTTTCACAGCCGGAGATGTCCCCACGTCCAGACCAGGCAACGCATGCCGATCGAGTGGTCTAGGGCTTGGGCTGGTGGGGTCAAGCTCCTCCCAAGGGCACGAGGCCTCCACCCAGGGCTGGGTGTCAGTTTGGAGTCAAGCAATGTGACCAACTGTCCCAGTTTCCCTGGGACTGGTGGTGTCCCCGAGACTCAGGGCATCAGTGCAAAACTGGGAAAGTCCCGGGCAGGCAGGTGCCCAGCTGGGGAGAGGGCGCCCTGGAAACTCCAGCCACTGACCACTGGACCACCCTGCCCAGGTGGCAGGGATGCTATCCTGGGTTCACAACATGGAGACAGACTCACAGAGGCCAAGTCACTGTCCTGAGCCTTGCAGCAGCCCAGTGGCTCTGGACAGGCAGGTTGACCAAGGCTGCTGCATGCCAGACCCCCGCCCTGGGCAGGAAACCTGTTTGGGCACGAGCTTTGGGTTCGCTCTGTGGAGTACAGAATCGTCTAGAGAACATGCGGGTCTTGAGGAAAGGTGCTGTTCTGTGTTACGAGCTGGAGAGTCACGGGCTATCAGTCTGGGGCCAGGTAATGTCCCAGACTGCAGGCGCTGCCGTTTCCTGAAAGGGTGACAGGGCAAATTCACCCTTCACCCTTTAGAGCCGAAGCTCGGTGGCTGAGAACTGAGGTCCTGCACCGACCCCTTCATGTGCGGGTGACCAAGCACCTTCGGCCTCGGGCAAAACTACCTGGCCCAGAGTCCAGGCGGGCACAAGCCCCACCGCCGCCAGGAGGGGCCTGCTCCACACCCCCATGCCATGTGTCCCCGCTGTAATGACTGTTAACGACTGTTAACGACTCCCTCAGCTGGATCAACACTGGGCCTGTTCAGTGAATAAGAAGTAAAATTGTAATCTCTCGTTGAAACAGAACATTCACAGGACAATAAAAGTATGGATTTGGCTGCAGGGAAGCGTCCTGTTCTGAGGACTGGTACTCCAACGTGAAAGCGGTTCTGGATGGAGCGCGGGTGGCCGGTGGACTTTGTTTGTCAGCTGCGAGTGGGACCTCTGTCAGCTCCTAACCCTGAGATGGCAGGTGAGGCCACAGTCACCCTCTGTGTGGGGAGTTTGTGGTGGCAGTGGGCAGCAGGTGCCCAAGAGAGCCACCCAGGGTGTGTTGTCAGCGACATTCAGCCCCAGGGAAGGGGCAACAGGGCTGGGCGCCCCCTCTGTGCCTACCACCGGCCCAGGCTGTCACCTTTCCACATCAAAAGGAAAACGAATTGTATTCTGAGACTGCTGGGGTCCAGCACGTGGGAGGTCTGCACAGGCGTGGCATTAGTCCCCGGAGCGCCATGCAGCGGGCCCTTGCGCTGCAGATGCCTGTCTCTCCGTTCTGGAGCCAGAAGTCGGAGATGGGTGTGAGCGGGGCTGGTGTCTCCCAAGGGCAGCAGGGAGAACCTGTCCCCACCTCTCTCCAGGTCCTGCCTGATGCCAGCGTCCTCGGTGCTCCTGGGCTTGCAGAAGCACCACCCAGCCCCTGCCTCACCCCACACGCCTCTCCACTGCATGTCTGTGTCCAGATTTCCCTGCTTATGGGGACACCGGTCATGTAGGAGCAGGACCACCCTAGTGACCTTATTTTAACTTGATTGCCTCTGAAAAGACGCCCTCTCCAAATACAGTCACATTCTGAGGTGCTGGGGTTAGGATTCCAACATCTTTCTGGGGCACACAAATCAACCCATTACAGATGCCATTTTCACAATTTTGAAAAACTTTTAATTTTGAACTAATTTTACAAGAAAAAGTCTCAGAAATAGAGAGTTCCCATACATCCCTCCTCCTCCCCATGCGGACACTTCATGTGACCACAGTTCAGCGGTGACTGATGGTGCAGGGCCTCCCTCCCACGTGCTTCTGTTCTGGGTGCCACGTGGTGTTGAGACATGGCGCCCCCTTGGGGCCCTGTGTGGACAGGTCCTCAGGCATACCTTGCACCTGCAGACCTCAACCACTACGGAGGGCGTTGGTCAGGCCTTGTGTAGAATGTTCTGGGATCTGGGGCAGTCTGTTTCCTTGTGGATTTGGGGCAGGAATCCCACAGGACAGATGTTGTCCTTCTCGGGGTGGCCCACTGAGAGCACTGGCGTCATTTCTGGGCTCTGGGCTCTGCCCTCACCCGCCTCAACACCTGTCCCAGGAGTTCACACCCTTGGCAGCTCAGAGGTGGATGGACAGCGGTTTGGGGAGAGACCCCCCACTGCTGAGTGCAGACCCAAGCCCAGTCTCCCTGGGGGAGGGGCCTGTCAGGGAAGTTGTCAGAGCCTAGGGACGGAGAGTCCAGAGCAGGTGCCAGGGCTGCTGAGCCAGCTCCAGCTGTCCCACACTCAGGCCGAGGAGTCCCAGTGACATTCAGGGGCAAGTGTACCAAGGGGCAGCAGAGAACCTGGGACAGAAGAGCAGGGCTGGGACCATTTATCCTGGGGAAGAGCATGCTCCAAAAGTGAGGGCTCCCCACAGCCACGTGTTTACACTTCTGCCCACCCTAACCCCACCACACCCCACCTATTCATCACCCACCCTGAGCCCCCACCTACCACCCACCCAGCCACACACCCATACCATCCACCCTCCCACCAACCCACCCTTCATCCACCCAACCACCCTCCATCCACTCAACCAAACCATCCACTCCCCCCACCCCTACCTCCCGTTATCCACCACCATCTACC
>VSMD01037092.1:0-88847 GCA_008750895.1 Mirza zaza
TGTAAGTTGTGGGAATGAGAACTATATACCGTAAAGCCACACGACTTCTACCTAATGGTTTTTAATAGACTAGCGTAGCCCGTGCCATATTATGAGTAATTAGTTAAGATGGCAATTAAGCTGAAGGACTACTCTTGTGTTAGATAACGTCATCAGGCAACCTAATTTCCATAGGATTTGGGACTCATTTTATCTAAGGGAATTCCTGAAAAATAATTGCTAAATTTTATAAAAGTGAGTCAGCACTTGTATTTTAGAAATTAGTCATTTAATATCATGTTAGTGGAGTCTGGGACTTTGATGGGATTTAGAGATCAAGATGTTTTCACATAATAGCATCTGAGATCAGTTATCTCAGCCCTTTGAGTCTGTTTCCACATCTGTAAGTGGAGATAGTGGTCTTCATTGCTAGGGTTCCTAGCAATGGACTAAACAGAATCACATCTATCCTAGTGCCTAGGATGGTGTCTGCCTCTTGGTTATTGCTCAACAAATGTTGGATTATTTCACATCTACTTAAAATATTTGGCTAGTTAAAATAATATGGCTAAACTTAAATACTACTTTATGGATTCAAAGCATTCTTAAGGCATGGAATGTTCAAGCACTTTACTGATTCTACATAGCAACCTCAAACTCCTGGGCTCAAGCAATCCTGCTGCCTCAGCCTCCCAAGCAACTGGGACTACAGGCATGTTGCCACCATGCCCGGCTAATTTTTTTTCTATATATATTAGTTGGCCAATTAATTTCTTTCTATTTATAGTAGAGATGGGGTCTTGCTCTTGCTCAGGCTGGTTTCGAACTCCTGAGCTCAAACGATCTGCCCACCTCGGCCTCCCAGAGAGCTAGGATTACTGGCGTGAGCCACCACACCCGGCCTAAATTCAGACAGAATTGTTTTTTAACAAGCTTCCTACTTAAACCCTTTATGTGATAGAGTTGCCTTTTAATTAAAACATTTTATTCCTTTACATAGTATGCAAATCTTATCCACAGTTTGTTTTTCATAGAAAACATCTTCTTTTCTACTTCTATAATGTGCAGATGAGCAAATTTATTTAGGGTCTAAAACTGTAAACTCACATATATAATGGTAAACAAGCATGAACAATTTAACATTTCTAGGATGTCATGTGCACTTAATGAAAATTCTGATCTATTACTTCAGAGCCCCTATGTCATGCATCTGAGGGTATGGTATGTCAATGAAAAAAAAATTACAGTTTCAGGAGAAAATGATTCATGTAGTTAAAGTTGCAGAAGGCATGTCTTGAATCCTGGCATGTGTGGGAAATGTATAATGCCTCCTCTTATATTATATTAAAAATATTGTTAGGTACCCAGGCTTCAGGAATCACTAAGCTTCAAATTAAATTGTCGTTCTTCGTCGTGATGTTGTTCATCTTCCTTTCCTCATGTCCTTTGTGTTCAGGCATGAAAATCGTCTGACTTGCCTAGAGTTTCCAGTTTGACCTTGCTGGTAAACCCTGAAATAAAACTATGCCTGGCTCTTGTACTCTAGGTGAGCCAGTGTGATACCAATGAGCTTTGTTTTACAATTCATGTTCATCGCTGTCATTCCCAAATTATATCAGATAACTGCAGTCAGAATACTGCTTTGCTAAAAATAGAATGAGTGAGACTGAGTTGCCACAGAGGGACGCTGACCTGCAGATCACCAGATGGTCTCTTGGGATAGTGCCCCAGACGGGCTGTCTCTTAGGTGACAAAGGTCCAGGCCCAGTGTTGACCTTTGCAGGCTCAGATCCTAGACGCCATCAGAGTGCACAGAATGAATGGAGGGTAGAGGAACACACTAACCAGGGTCAAAAGACAGAGATGTGGGTGAATCAGAATGCCTATGCATGGATTTAACAAGATAAATTACAATTTCCAAATTGTAGGATAGCCGGTCAGTGTACACAGAAGGATAGCCAGTCAGTGTACTTTTCCTGAGAAGCCAGATTATAATCAGAGGGTCGCTTACTGAGCAGAGGCTGGGGACAAAGGGAGGTAGTTGGTTGCATGATTTGAAGATCTGAACATTTAGTGGACCAGACTAATAGGACCTCATCACCACGCTCAGCTAGAGACTGGAGTTTAGACACATCCTTGAATCCTGTGTGTGAGTGAGGCCTGGCTTTACCACTTACTAGCTCTGTGACCTTGGAAAGCACTGAATAGTACCTCCTTTAGTACTACCATGAAAGTGTATTCATTTATTCGTTCACTACCAACCATGTGTTATATTAAGCACTTTTTTCTGTGCCAGGCATTATTTGAGGCACATGTCCCAGAACAGCAGTGAACAAAACAGACAAAAAGCCTCACCCTCATGATGTTTACATTCTAATATGCAGGCAATCAATAAAATTAGTAAATAATGTAGTCTGCTAGAGGACAATGAGTTTTACAGAGAAAACTAAAGCAGAGATGGGAAGATAAGCAAGGTGGTAGAGTCACTCAAAGTGAAATAATAAATGTAAAGATGACAGTGCCTGGCCCATCATATTTTTTATCCTAATTTATTATTATTACTACTGTCATTTTATCTTCTGGGAGGACCGTGTGGACCCTAACCAAATATCCCCAGGAAGGTGCTAGGCACACAAGCCAGTTCTGCCCCATCCCACCCTATTTGTTCCCATTCACGGCCTCCTCCTGATTGACAACTGCCTTTAGAGGTGTTCATCCCATCGATTAATTAACAGTTGGGTCTTTCTTTGATCTTGAAGACTTTTTAACCTTAAGATGTCACGATACACACTTCATTTGATTTATCATTAGTTGAGTTTTTAAGTCTAACATCAAGCACTTCAGAGGTATCTGTGTACTTAGAGCAATTAGTGGGACTCCTTTCTAAGATAAGATCATGGAAAGGATGCTAATGTTTCATGAGCTGCAGAGAAAGTTTGGGACCTGGAAATCAAAAACCTCTTGATTTTGTCATTGTCTGGGTGACACTGGTTAGTCCGTGACAGCACTGTACCTTAGTTTTCCTTCCTGTGTCTTGGGAACAATTGGAGCTGCCTTTCACAGGGTTCATGAGAGAATAAAATGAGATAGTAAATAGGAAAGAGCAATTGAACTTTTGAAGTATTATGTGATTGAAAAGATACTGATTTTAATAATGTTATTAATGATTTCTCCTTCAAAAAGCTCAAAGCAGTGGCTGGGAACAGTGGCTCACTCTGGTAATCCCATCATTTTGGGAGGCCAAGGCAGGAGGATGGCTTGATCCCAGGAGTTCGAGACCAGCCTAAGCAACATAGCAAGACCCTGTCTCTACAATGCGAGGTTGCAGGTGATTCCATCCTGCATAATGGAGCTTTAGCACTTTGACCCCCAGCTTGAAGCCTGGGAACCCAGTGCCCTCCAGACCCTGAACCCCAAGCCACTTGGAAGTTGGGCATATCAAAAATACCTCAATACTTTGATCCAGCCATTGTACGTGTATTTATTACAATGGGGTTCTACACAATAGGGTGGTGTTATTATGAATCAGAATAACAGGAGACTGCTGTATTCAAAGTAGGATTTGGCAGGTAGAAAGTTTACACTGCATATGGCATCAACTACTTTCATCCTGTAAAATTTGCCTTTGCAATAAAATGGTAGTCAGTATGAATAAGATTTTTCTAAATGTGCTGCTTAACCTGATAGTGCACATCAAAATAATTTCTGCCTCACTTTCTACACTAGGCAAGTTATTGAAATGTTGCATATAAATGCATTTTGTGTTCAAAATTGGATCATATTTTCAGTGTACCTGGGAAAATTGATACTTAAAAAAACCTGGTGATTATTTCTTTAGGAAATAATCCTTTGGCAATGAATAGTAAATAATCTATTTGTTTTCTTTTGGTAAATCTTGTTTTTATATATTGCATTAGCCTAAAGACACCTGTATCTTAGGTTAAAATAATTAGGTTATCTTTATTCCTGAAGTAGTTAGTAATTATGCACAATCTAAACCAGTGCGAGCTACATTGTATAATTGTATTGCCAAATTTATTCCCACATTTTTCAGCAAATTAGAAAAGATTTTGATGTAATGGGGTATAGCTGGGGGATGAATGAAGATTAGTATTAAAAACAGAAATGAATGAGGGGATATTATGATAAATGTTATATGATATGTAAACCATGATCAGGCATTAAATCATAACCTGATTCGTTAAATTATGCTATATAGATGTTGTTATGATTCCAGTAGATGACATAATTCAAAACCCAACTTTCAACACAATTAAATGTGAAACTTTTGATAACATTGTTTTAAATTCTAAATAAGTACCCCAGTCCAAAAAACTATGAAACTTTGGGGTGATAAATACAATGTATTTTAAAAATATTTAGAGCAGTCACACAAAGATGTAGTCAAATTGCACGAAAATCTTAGTAGTAGAAAGAGAAAAAGAATATATTCATATCTGCCTGGTGAAATTTACAGGGTGTAACAGAACATCTATTGAAAAGCTAAGGATAAATTTTAGTTCAACAGGACCTTGGAAGTCTTGGCTACTAACACTGGCAAGACCATCAATTTTCCATTCCTGGTGATAAATTTTAAATCCAAATAAATCCTGTTTGTTAGGGCACTAAAAAGCCTTGTCAGCTCCGAAGTTAAGTAGGCATGCATTTGCTGGCAGTGTGTAGAAGCCACAAACCGGGCCAAACTGCAGACATCTCCAATGTCTAAATTAGAGCATCTCCAATGCTCTAATTTTCGAGCACAAAGTTATGGCAAATCCAAGTTATGGCTCTTAAGGCAAGGCTTCCTTGGCACAATTCATAACCATGACCGTGGACTCTGGCGCCAGGCAAAGCCAAAGGTCATCATGACTTCTCCAAAACAGCAAGCTTTGTAGAGAGGAACCAACGAGGCCAGAGTAAGAGAAGCAAAAGATGAACTTCCCTCTGGACATGGTTCTCTGAGCCCCTGGGCTACGATAAATAATGGAGGAGGAAGTAAAAGAGGATGAATAGTGTGTTTAGTAAAACAGGGAAGGGCTACGAATACGCTGGACAAAGGCTCAGAGCTTTCTTTCCAAGTATCAGTCCAGACACGCAAATGGGTCAGCCCTGACTGTGCGGGCCCCACCCTTGTGCAGCCTGACCACAGCCTGCCCTTGCAGAGAAACCGAGACAAAAATAGAGCCCTTCCATTCTGGGGTGGCCTGCTTCTCTCTGTGTGCCGGTGATTTCCAAACAGTAGATCTTGAAAGCCATGGCAACTGGAGGAGTTTACACTTTTTAAAGTGGGCGTGGGCCAGTAAAGGCCGTAGTCGTACTGGGGGATATGGAAGAGATGAATAGTCTCCTCCTTCCCACAGATTACCCAGAAGTGGGGTGGGGCAGAGTGGATGGAAACCCCCCAATTGCAATCGGCATGGGAAGACTTAAAGAACTCATGTCAGGGTGACTCTTTGTGCTTGTCCCTGAAAATGAGTTAACTTCAGGGATGTCCTAATCCATCCCATGTGGCCAGTCACAGGTCATTCCTCCCACTCTCCTTGTGCTTTGGCCGAAACCATACATTCCCACATGATCCACCTACGCTGCCTTGCCCCAGCCTTCTTCCCTTCTCCTCCCACCAAAAGGCTATTATAAATACTAGCTTTCGGTCCCCACCAGGGAAAGGCATGGCACTAGTTCCTCTACATCGTTTTATCAAATCCTGACAAAAATCCTGAAAGGTAGGGATTATTATCGCCATTTTCAGAGGAAGAAACTTAAATAATAATCTCTGATCACACACTTAATGAGACGTGAAGCTAGGATGCAGGCTGAGATTGGGCTCCCTCTGGAATCCCTGCCTTTTACATAGAAGCCTGCCTCCTTGGTTCCCTGTATAGTTGAGCCTCCTCTCATTTCGGGGGGCTGCCAAATGTGGTTTCACCTTGGTTAGTGTTAACATGGTACCTAAGTCTTCCCAGCTTCATCCAGACAAGTCACTTTACCTTGTACCCGAATGTTTCTCACTTCCAGACCCATGAAAAAATGAAGTAGCAGTGGCAGGGCACTTGCCCCCGTTTTGACCTCTGTACTCATTCAGGTATTCAGTGAGCATTTGCTGAGAACCTACTACATGGTAAACACTGTCCTCGGCTCTAGGAACAAGAGAAGCAAAGGCCTGCCCTCCTAGAACTTGCTTTCTGTTATTAGAGATAGATAACTGTATATTGTAGGTAATGCCAGGCCTGATGAGGGAAAACCAAGCAAGCTAAAGGAGCAGAGAGGGATGGGGTGTATTGGATGGGCTTGCCAGGGGCTGCCTCTCAGAGGTGGTAATGCTGGAACACAGACCTCGGTAGAGTAAGTGAGCAAGCCGTGGAAAGATCCAGGGAGCAGTAAAAGCCAAGCCCTGATGGCAGTTGATTGGCCTGGGAGAGGACCAGCAGGATGGCTCACGTGGCCTGAGCTAGTAAGGGTGGCAGGTGGTGGCCAAGGATGCCAGGGAGGAGAGGGACAGGCCCTGGGCTAGGAAAGGAGTTGAGAATTTATTCTAGGAAAATTCACTCTTAAAAATATATCAGTGCCTTTTCTTTTTGATTCCAAGAAGTGCCCAACATCATCAATTATTTGTAATACTCGAACTTCACTCGTGACAAGGAAATGGGTAGAACTGAAGAGAGCAAATGGTTTAATCCACAGAGCACTCCCAAATTGTTCCTCGCTCCTCATGCAGAGTGGATAAGGGAAAAAGAACTTATGTAAGATTACAATCCAGCAGCACCATTTTCCTGTTCAGGGATCAGGGGAAAACAGGGAGAGCTACTTTATTTTTTCTCCATAGACCCTAGATCAGCAGTCCCCAATCTTTTTGGCACCAGGGACCGGTTTCATGGAAGACAATTTTTTCTTGGATTAGGGGGTATTGTGGGGGGATTGTTTGGAGATGATTCAAGTGCATTGCATTTATGTCACACTTTATTACTATTATTATTACATTGTAATATACGATGAAATAATTATACAACTCACCATAATGCAGAATCAGTGAGAGCTCTGAGCTTGTTTTCCTGCAAGTAGACGGTCCCATCTGGGGGTGGTGGGAGACAGTGACTCGTCTGGCAGTAGGCGGAGCTTATGCAGTGATGCGAGCAATGGGGAGCGGCTATAAATACAGATGAAGCTTTGTTTGCTCACCCACTGCTCACCTTCTGCTGTGCAGCCCGGTTCCTAACAGGCCATGGACCGATACCCATCGGTAGCCTGGGAGTTGAGGACTGCAGCCCTAGATGAATCTTTTCTGCCTTGAATGATCACATCCTAAATATGTAAATAGCTGCAGGTCTCTCGAAGTGTTTTATCTTCTGTAGCTCTCTTTAGAATAGTCCGATCAAATGTCCACTATTTATAGGTCTCAGTTTACTAACAATTAGCAAAAGTAAATGCCCAGCTACCCCAGTAACTTGAGCTAGGTGCCCTGCAGCTTCCTCACTACTGCCACCATGGGTGGTGCCTGTTTTGTCACCAGCTATTCAGTTTCAGCCCCAACTGGGTGTACTGCAATTCAATTTTGGCCCTAACCACCCAGAGTTAGGGCAGACCCCACAAGTTAGAGGGCATGGTCCCAACGAAACTGCCCTTACTTCTGACGCCAGTCACACTTTGGGGGTCCCCAGGCTGCTGCACTTCTGACAGATTGGATATAAATTTGGAGGTTTCCATGACCCCCTTAGGTTCAGTAATTTGCTATAACAACTCACAAAACTAAAAAAAAACAAAAACACTATACCTATGATTACGATTCTGTTAATAAAGGATACAAATTGGCCAAATGAAGAGACACATATTAGGTAAAATCTGAGAGGGAACATGGGACACCCATGGCCTCTCCCCATGGAGCCATGGTGTGTCTTCCATCCTACACATCAGTGTGTTCACCAACCAGGAAGTTCCACCAACCCCCAGTGTCCAGAGTATTCACTAGGGCTTCATTACATAGGCCTGATTGATTGACTCATTGGCTACGTGATTGAACTCAATCTTTAGTCTCCCTCCCTTTTCCAGAGGTTGGGCTGGCTCAGATTCCCAGCCTTACAACTATGTGTGCTTGGTCTCTCTGGTAACCAACTCCCCCCAGCCCCCCGCCCCCACCTCCTGAAGCTACTACCATGGTTCACCTCATCAGTACAAAACCCAGGTGTGATCTGGGGGCTTATAAATAACAAAGATACTTCCATTACATGGGAAATTCCAGTTTTAGGATTTCTTTTTAGGAACCAGGAACAAAGACCAATCAAATTATTTATCATACAGTAATGCCCCAGCCAGGGTGGGTGATGGACCTAGGAGTAGTTGGTTCAGGAGAAGCACATAGAGTAGAAACAAGTTGGAGGAGAAACATGAGGTTAAAAACTGACCACACTACTATGGGGACTATACATGGTTTCAACTCTCCAGGTGTATACAGTCTAATTGCAAAGCAACATACATATATCAATGTCATAAGCTATCTCAGGGTAGCAGCTGAGTCTTCATCAGCACAGAGCACCTGTGTATGGCAGCCAGCCACTCATAACAAAGCATGACATTACTTCATCTGACACATTTTACATGTAGGGATTGCTTCAGTACCTGTTTCAATTTTCCTAAGCCTTCCGCCAGACTGTTATTCCACGAAAACAAATAATTAGTGAAATATTTCACAAAGGGAAAAATGTGTAAAATGCATGAAACCTGGACAGCCTCAGTTTAAATCACAGGGAATTCATTTGTGAAATGGCACAGAGATTAGAAATGCAGCACCTACTGCATGATCAACAGTTGTTTCCACATTACATGTGTGTAAAACGGCTCTGTGGCTGATAGCTGTGATTCCTGGTCACTAAAACCTTGTGCCTATTTGTGACTGCGCATCTTGTAATTATAATCAGACAGGAGCCACTGAGTCACCATGCTCTGGAACTGCAGTATACCATACTCTTCTTTCAGTCTCACTTGTCTCTGGGGAATTCCATAGCTGTGCCTCATCATTTGAAGTTTCTCCTGTTCGTTCTACTTGAAATGACCTCATGCCTTCTCACCATGTACCAGCTGCTGGGCTCACTGCAGGACCATGTGGCCTATGGACCCATCTAGGCAATTGTCAATTCACTGGTGACAGTGGTGGAATTCTTTTCAAGCTGTGCACCATCCTATAGTGGGTCCACATTCCAGAGCCAGCAAGACAGGGGTCACTGCCATGCTCTGCAAAGCAATCATCTAACTAACAGTTCAATTCCATTTTGACATCACACTTGCTTACCCTCTTCCCAGAAGACCATATTGGTTTGGATTCAATTAAGACTTTTTAATTTCATCATCCTTCAATCCCTAGGATGCCCTAATTTGAAGAATCTAGTAAAGAATTTTTAGATCTTTGATGCTAATGAGAAAGTTTGGTCTGAGTACAAGATCTCTTTGGTGCAACTTGGCACATCACCTTGATCCGACTTTGAATTTATTGTTAGGCCTCTGTGTTGTGCTGACCCTAAAGAGCCATTCAAGATTTTTATCCTGAGTACACTCCAGCCCTTTGGCAATGGACTTTTGGAACAACTTAGCAACCAGTAGAAAGGCCAGGGATGAAAGACAAGGGGAAAACATGGATTTTCTAGATGAAGGTCATTGGAATCAAAGAGAAATTTTAGGGGAGTATTAGTATCTATTTATTGTATAAGGCTAAAGGAAAGAATGGGTAATAATGAGGCGGGAGTGGTGGGTATGGATCACTCCCATGAGAAATGTGTTAAAACCCATTTTTATAGGCATTTGGCAAGTGACCAGAATGATTATGAATTCCTAGTAGATAGGACCTCAGAGTCATCCTCTCGCAATTTTACAGATACAAATGGGATTTTCTAATCTAGAGAGGCTGCCCAAATACTGTTACAGAATTATTTCATTCTCTTAGTAGTTGGTCCAGATCTCATAAATGATAGTCTAGGTTTTAATGGAACACAGAGGAACCACAGCTTCAACGGGAACACTTCTGGTTGATGCTTCTGTTTCTGCATAATTATCGATGGCACTTCTGTCATGCACAAATGTGTAGCTATTTAGCCAACAAATTATATGATGTTAGGAAATCAGTGGTTAGATCTTAAGTTATCTAGATTGGTTGTTCTCAAACTTCAGCATGCATCACAATCACCTAGGGGTCTCATTGAAACACCAATTACTGGATCCCAACTCCAGAGTTTCTGATTCTGTAAATTGGGGGTAAGGCCCAAGAATTTGTATTTCCAATCATTTCCCAGGTGATGCTGATGCAGTTGGTCTGGGGAAAACACACTTTCAGAACCACCAACCCTCTTCCTTTTGGTGGTATTATGAAGACAAGGGGGAAAGACTTAAGGATAGACCAAACAGTAAAAAGAACAACTACATAAAATGACTTAATGTCAGAGACTAGTAAAAGAATATTATTTGGTGAGCTGGCTGACTGCAAACACAGCACAATCAGATTACAACAGGTAATGCTTTGTCAGTCTGGCTAACAGTGTGTCTATTTTGTTTATCTTGTAAAAAAACCAACTTTTTGTTTCATTGATCTTTTGTATTTTTTGTTTCAATTTCATTTTATTCCTGCTGATCTTTATTATTTCTTTTCTTCAACTAATTTTGGTTTTGGTTTGCTCTTGTTTTTCTACTTCTTTGAGATATATTGTTAGGTTGTTTATTTGAAGCTTTTCTATTTTTTCGATGTACACACTTATTGCTATAAACTTTCCTCTTATTACTGCTTTACTGTATCCCATATGTTTTGACATGTTGTGTTTTCATTTGCTTCATTTGTTTCAATTTGTTTCAAGAAATTTCTTAATTTCCTTCTTAATCTTTTCATTGACTCACCAGTCATTCAGGAGCATATTGTTTAATTTCCATGAATTTGTATATTTTCCAATGTTTCTCTTGTTATTGATTTCTAGTTTTATTCCATTGTGGTCAGAGAGAATACTTGGTATGATTTCAGTATTTTTGAATTTTTTGAGACTTGTTTTGTGACATAAGTTATAGTCTATACTTGAGAATGATCCATGAGCTGAGGAGAATTCTGCAGCTGTTGAATGAAACATTCTGTAAATATCTGTTAGATCCATTTGATTTATAGTGTTGATTACATCAGTGTTTCATTGTTGATTTTCTGTCGGAAGATCTGCCCAATGCTGAAAGTGGAGTCTTGAGGTCTCCAGTGATTATCGTATTGGTATCTATCTGTGTCTTTAGCTCTGATATTATTTGCTTTGTATTAATATATCTGGGTGCTCCAGTGTCGGGTGCATATATATTTAGAATTATTATATCCTCTTAATGAATTGACCCTTTTAGCATTATATAATGATCTTCTTTGTCTCTTCTTACAGTATTTGTCTTGAAATCTACTTTATCTGATGGAAGTATAGCTACTTCTACTCATTTTTCACTTCCATATGCATGGAATATCTTTTTTCATTCCTTTATCTCCAGTCCATATGTGTCTTTATAGGTGAAGTGTGTTTCTTGCAGACAACATATAGTTGGCTCTTGTTTTTTTATTTTTTTGTTTTGTTTTGCTTTTTTGGTTTTTTTAAATTCATTCAGCAACTCTGTGTTTTTTGATTGGAGAGTTTATTTCATTCACATTCAGTATTATTGATAGGTGAGGACTTACTACTATCATGTTGTTATTTGATTTCTGGTTGTTTTTTTGGTCCTCTCTTCCTTCATTCATGTCTTCCTTTGTTAAAAGTGATTTTCTCTGGTAGTATGTTTTAATTTCTTGCTTTTTTTATTTTGAGTATATATTGTAGGTTTTTTGATTTGAGGTTACCATGAAGCTCAGAGAAAACATTTTATAACCAATTATTTTAAACATATGACAACTCTGCTTACCAGCAAACAAATAAACAAGCAAAGAGAAATCTAACAGAAATCTTATCCTTTATCTCCATCAAAAAGTTGTTATTTTTGACAGTTTTTTATTCTTCCTACTCAAGATACAATTGGTTTATGCACTGCAATTACAGCAATAGTGTATCTGTATTTGTGTTCTTACTATTACCAGTGAGTTGTACACCTTCAGAAGAGTTCTTATTGTTTATTAATGCCCTTTTCTTTCAGATTGAAGAACTCTTTTTAGCATTTCTTGTATGACATGTCTGGTCTTCATGAAATTCTTCACCTTTTGTTTGACTGGGAAAGTCTTATTTCTCCTTCATGTTTGAAGGATATTTTTATAGGATATAATAGTCTAGGGTTAAGGGGTTTTTTCCTTCAGCACTTTGAATATGTCATGGCACTATCTCCTGGCCAGTAAGGTTTCCAATGAGAAGTCTGCTGCCAGATGTATCAAAGCTCTTTTATATGTTATTTTTTTTCCTTTTTTCTTGCTTTGCTTAGGATCTTTTCTTTATCCATGACCTTTGGTAGCTTGACTATGAAATGTCTTGAGGTAGGCTTGTTTGGGTTAAATCTGCTTGACATTCTGTGGCCTTCTTATACCTGAATATTGATCTTTTTCTCTAGGTTTGGAAAGTTCTCTGTTATTTCTTTGAATAAACTTTCTACCCCAATCTCTCTCTCTATCTCCTCTTTAAGGCCAATAACTCTTAGTTTTGCTCTTTTGAGGGTATTTTCTAGATTTCGTAGGCATGCTTCATTCTTATTCTTTTTTTCTTTTTCCTCTTCTGACTGTGCATTTTCAAATAACCTGTATTCAAGCTCACTGACTTTTTCTTCTGCTTGGTCAATTCAGCTGTTAAGAGATTCTGAGGCATTTGTCAGTTTGTCAGTTGAATTCTTAAGCTCTAGAATTTCTGCTTTAAATTATTTCAATCTCTTTGTTAAATTTCTCTGAATTCCTTCTTTGTGTTGTCTTGAAGTTTGTTGAGCTTTTTCAGGACAGCTATTTTGAATTCTTCGTTTGAAAGGTCACCTATCTCCACCACTCTGGAATTGGTCACTGGTACCTTATTTAGTTCATTTGGTGAGGTCATGTCTTCCTGGATATTCCTGATGCTTATGGATGTTCATCAATGTCTGGGCATTGAAGAGTTAGGTGTTTGTTTTAGTCTTCACAATCTGGGCATATTTGAACTCATCCTTCTTGAGAAGGTTTTCCAGATACCCAAAGGGAATTGAGAGATGTGTTCTAAGTCTTTGGTCACTGCAGCCATATCAATACTGGAGCTGCCCCAAGCCCAGCTGTGACTCTTGCAGACTCCAGGTGGTAAGACTTCAGTGAGCTTGGGTAAGGTACAAGAGAATTCCCTGGATTACCAGGCAAACTCTTGTCTCTCACTTTTTGCACTGGACTGCTAGAGTTAGGGGAGGAGTGATGAAGCCACCCAGCACCAGTTTACACCTGAAGGCAGCCCAGTCTCACTCAAAACCTGTGGTGACTGTTGCCTGGCTTCTTCTAATGTTTATTCAAAGCCCAAAGGCTCTTTGGTCAGCGAATGGTGAATCCTGCAAGAATTGGGTCCTTCCCTTCAAGGCAGCATGTTTCCTTCTGACCCAGGGTGGGTTCAGAAAAGCCATCCAGGAACTAAGGCACCAACTCAGGCTGGAATCTGCTTGGTACTTTATTCTACTGTGGCTGAGCTGGTACCCAAGGTGCAAAACAAAGTCCTTCCTTTTCCTTTCCCCAAGTGGAAGAAGACTCTCCCCGAGCTGCACTGCCTGTAGTTGGGGGAGGAGTGACACAGGCACTGGCTTGGCTGCAGCTGCTGGTGCCTCACTGGGTCACATGCACCCCAAGTCCATTGGCTCCGAGCCAGCACAGCCACAGGAATTGCCCAAGGACTGCAGCCTTTGTGGCCTGACTGCCTTACCCACGAATTTATTCCAGGCCCCAAGCTGCTCTTTGTCTGCTGGTGATGGGGCCTGCAGGAACGCAGGCAGGGCAGACCATTTTCCTCTGGCTAGGTGGGTTAAAAGGCTCTCTCCGTGGGCGCTAGCAGAATTCTGCCCTGTGCTATGCTCCCCTATGCCAGGGTAGCCCTGGGTTTCAATTCAAAGCCACACAATCACTTTACTCCCTTTCTCCAGCACCCAGATCCTCTCTCCACATGATGTACTGGCAGGGCACTGCTGGGGGATGGGAGGGGTGGCGTAGGCAATGCGAGAGACTGTCTTTTCTGCCCTCTTCAGTGCCTCTTTCCTTGATATGCAGGTTAAAACCAGGCTGCTCACCTGATTTTTGGTTTATCTGAAGGTGCTCGCTTGCATGGACAGTTGTTGCATTAGGCGTCTGTGCAGAGGGACGATTGCTGGAGGTTTCTATTGGGCCATCTTGCCTCACTGACTCCACAAGGGGTGATGCTTTGTGATGGTAACCCTGTGGTGGGTCCTCCTTTGAGTTACTGTATGTAATTTTAACGTTTGGTGGCCATCTGTTAAATAGTTCGCTCTCAAGGGAAAAAAGAACATTCTTGTTTTTCCAAAGAAGAAATTTAAGTAGCCTTTTAGCAGATTTATTTATTTCTTTGTGCGAGACAAACCTAAAAATATGCTATCAAAGAGTAACAGATGCATTTAGCAAAACAGATTTTAATTCCATTTTTGGTTTTGAATGTAGCTCTGATGTTAAAAAATTTCTGGGGATATTTTTTCTCCAGGTTCTTAGGTATAGTATTTTCTGTATAGACATTGTATATACAATCTAATTTTCCTTGAGTCCTGCATACAAATATATTATTCTTTTTTTTTTTTTTTTTTGAGACAGAGTCTTACTCTGTTGCCCCACGGCTAGAGCACAGTGGAACCATCATAACTCACTGCAACTTCAACCTCCTGGGCTCAAGCGATCCTCCTAATAAATCACATATAATACGATGGAGATAAATATAATGATCATATTTGAGGAATTTCAATGAAATCCTGTCAAAGTATTAAACAGGAATTGCAGAAAAGCTGTTTTGATTTACATTTTAGAGGGAAACTTCCCAGGTTGTGGATTAACTGAAATAATTACTGAGCCAAATCATTATGGTTTATGATTGAAGAACAAAATGGTTGTGTCATTGGAACTTCAGTGTGGTTTGAAAATCCAAAATTGTGTCTTCAATTTGCTTTAAGAAGTTGAGCACATGAGATATTCAGACCAACTCTCATGTATAGTTTAGGCAGTCTTCTCTGTGAGAGTCTACCAAAAGACTCAGACCTCCTCTTTCTGTAGGCCGTCCTGAGTCTGGTGCCATCGCTGGCTATTCAGCATTTTCTAAATAGTATTTGAAAGATAAATTGCCCTTTTTGGTTTTCGTTGTTGACTTTCGGATTTTAAAGAGCAAGATAAGCAGGCTTTTCATTAGCATAATTGAGGACTATCATGTCCAAAATTTATATGTAAATACAAAATAACTGAAAGACTCAAAAGAAATATTATTAAACCATGGATCTAGTAAACTAAAAATTCAGATGGTAACACGTTCAAAGGTCCAAGAGACTTTTAAGATTGGGTTGTCTTTGGTGTAATAGATCTTCATTGTCCTTGTCCTGCCATGATCTTCTGATATGTGACTTGGGTCAATGATTTAATTTTACTATCTTTGTGGCCTCCTCCGTCTCTATTAGTAAGGGGATTGGCCAGTGGTATGCTGGTTAATGTTTGACAACAAGTTCTAATAGTGGCCAGCAAGCCCTGATTATAGCATCTGCCAATTTCCACGGTGTAAATACTGCCCCCCATGGCTGATTTCAAGCTACCAACACGATGTCACTGAGTGCAAAGTTGGGAAGAGATGTGCACAGTCGGCTCTCACAATTGGCATGACCCAGTTCTCTTCTCTGGGACAACAGCTGTTGGGTTCTGGCCCAATAATCCATTTTAGGGGCTGAATTATCCAGTCTGTCTATTCACATTAATCATGCTAACCAAGTATCTTGAGCTCTGTAGATGCAATCTTGTCCTCCAGGAAAAGTGGTTGTCTGTCAAGTACACGCTTTCAAATGCTCATTTGCTGACTTCAAAGCCCCCTTGGCTGACGTTGTCATGGTAGCACTTCCCTGTGTCCCACTCCTGCCACGCTTGCTGAAGCCACCATCAGTGCCCACACAGATGCGTGCAGTAGTCTCTGAATGGGAGTCTCTACTGTTGTCTGTTCTCTATGCAGCAGCCAAAGTGTTCTGTTTCATTTTATTTGTATGGATGGATAGATGGATGGATGTGTGTGTGTATATTTTTGCTGCAAGCCAGAAGATGCCATTCTCCTCTTTAAAATCCTCCTGTAGCTCCTCTTGTCTATGGGACCCTCCATAACTGCTCCCCATCCACTGGGGGTTCCTCATCTCTTACCACTCCGTCTTTCTCACTTGGCACCACACTCCAGTTATACCAGCCTTCTTTCTGTTCCTCAGATATGCTGGCATTGTTTTCAGCTTTGAGGCCTATGCATAACTGTTCTTACTATTCCCTCTGGTTGAAACTGCCCCCTCAGATCTGTGCAGGGCTATCTACTTCTCATTAGTCAAACATCATTTCCCCAGAGCAACCTTCGTGGCTTGCCTGATCTAGAATAGCCCCGTCCCCTCCTAAGATAATCATTCAAACCACCATTTTCGTCACTGTGCTTATCTTTATCTGAAATTATTTCATGTTTGTTCATTTCATTATAGTCTCCACATCCAACTGCCCCCTTCATTCTCCCTGCCGTTAGGAAGTAAGCTCTGTGAGAACAAAAGCCCTCTCTGAACTGCCCACTGCTTCAATGGAACCTGGAGTAACTGTCACATAGTAGGTGCTCATTAGATGTATGTTGAAGGAAGGGAAGGAGGAGGGATTTTTGCTTTGGACTGGTAAAAAACAAAAAGAGTTGTTACATACTATTATTTCTTATAGAAAAATACAATTTACCCTGCTTACCTATATTCATTTGTACCATATGCTATAGCACCTCGTCTTTCATCTGTTTTACCAACAGATAAGTTTTCACTGCCCATGATGTACAAGGCTCTATCAAATGGAGGATGCAGGGATAAATCAGAAACAGTGCCCTCAAAAGGGCTTATAAACTAAACAGTTCACAAATTTCTCATCTGTGTAATCGGAGACCCCTATAATTCATTCATAATATGATAATCACTCAGTAATTATATATTATTAATTGTAATTATTATATAAGATTGCATTAGCTATATGACTTGGATAAGTCCCTTAGCCATTCTCCTTTAAAGTTATCTTTATTCTTAACAAAAGGGGCCAGTGTTAAATTAGCACTTGGCCCTATTAATCCCTTGGCACTTGTACCAGTCGGGGTTCTGTATTGTACACAACAGCAGCTGACTCTCATTATCTTAGAGAGAGGAGGAATTTATGAAAGGGATGTACAGAATTAAGAGGAAGGCAGGATACTGGGCTTAATATGGACAGAAACCAAGAGAAATGAATGAGCTGGCCCGAGGTCCCGCTTGGGGACAGCCTGTTCAAGGAATTTCATACCATCCTCGCTTCTTGGCGTCACTTGTTCCACATCAAAATCTCAGGTCTGTTTGGTCATGTGACTGGGCTCCGCCCTCCAGCATCAGCCTTTTCAGCATCTGCCGTGGAAGGTGGGACCCAGCCTTCCACCAAGACCCCACGGTGATGATTTCTACAGACACAGGAGGGGCCTCCGAGTCTGGGCAGCGACAGGTTGGACAAATGCCCACCTGAGTATTCAATATTCCATTCAAAATGCTCTGCCCCAATCTCACCATGAACAAATCTCCAGGTTTTTTTTCTACCGCAGCGAGACTTGCAAATGCCCTTACTTCAAATCATTTGCAGAAGAAAATGAGTATTTGTATTCTTTTCATAAAGAGGCCAAGAGGTAGTAACTTAGATTAAAATGCAGAAATTAATAAAGAATAAGATTAAGAAAGGGTTAAAATCCCAAGAGAAAAAATAGATCCAGAGGAGTTGAGAATTGTCAGGAAAACATAAGCTCCAATGGGAAGGGATGCGACTGGCCCTGGGGAAGTCACAGGCAGGACCTTGGGGTTGCTGGTGTCCCTGGCAAACTCCTACGATGCCAAGCTTTACTTACTTATTTTTACATTGTTATCCGTTTCTCACTCAATGCTCTGTAAGACGAGCAGCAATAGGGATCCAGGAGAGTGACGGGCAGCCCCTCGGTTCCTCGAGCAGATGGGCCACGCCATCGCTGCATCATGGAACCCATCTCCAGACCCCCAGAGACCCTGACTGTTTGGGCCCCAGCCACTGCGTCTGTCCTGCTGACTCCCACGGCTTGTGGGAATCAGCCTGCCAATGGCTCAAAGCAGCTCTGGGTGCTGGGCTCCGCTCCCCCCCTCTGTGTGTTCCCCACTCTGTGGATACTCAAGATTGAGTCCGGTGCCTGTCCGGTGCCCGCCACAGCAGGGCTGCTCGCTCAGCCCAGAGTCCTGCCCTCCCAAGCTCCCGGTCACGGCCCCACTGGTGCCGCTGAAGTTACTGACAAGAAGCCTGTAGCTTCCAGCTGCTCTGAGCTGCCGTAGGATCTGGGCCGCCTTAGACCTCCCCAGCCCTGGACCTCTCCTTCCTTCCTGCTGGCTGGGGACAGACAGGCCCCCACCGTGAGCAGGTGTAGCTGGGGCATTCCATGACAGCCAAGGGCTGTGACTAGCTGGTCAGGTGTGAGAAGTCTGGGACCAATAGAGAAGACGCAGGCAGCTGTGCCTTGGGCAGCCTCTGCCCTCCTGCTCATGGGCGACAAAAAGTTCCTAGGAGGGGAAGTTGGGAAGGAGGAGGAAGGGCAAGGGAAGCAAGGTGGGTGCTCCAGGGCCGCAGTCCCTGCTCCCAGTCCAAGCTGTTGTCCGGGGACGAGACCAGCCGCTCACCACCACAGGCACAAAGCCAAGCTCCAGGGTCCTCGTCACACTTGGTATCAACACCTGTTTTCCCAGGTCACTGCCCAGAGCCCTGCTTTGCAACCTGGTGCTCTTTCAGGTTACCTGGGAGAGGCAATCCTTGAAGGTTGCAGTTCTCTCAACCCCCCCCCAAATAACGGAGGCCCGCCTCCTGGCTGCAGCCCACCCTTGGGGGGTGACTTGCAGGTGAGGGGCTAGTGCCTCTTGTCCCTGGGATGCCCTTTGCAGAAAGCTGCAGTCCTCATTGTCATCTGTCTTTACCAGTGCAAACTCCCCCACCACTCCGGGAACTTTCTAAGAACAGGAAGTTTGACCCATGAGTCTTTGAAACCCCAGAGCCCAACACTCTTCCTGACACCCCATAGCTTTTTTAAAGAATGTGGAACTGTTTTGATCCTCCTTTCTCCTCTGGGGGTCCACACTCACCTACTTCGCTGTGCCTCCCTAAGTTCAGAAGCCAGCGGGGAGAGGGGCTTTCAGGCTGTCACCTCTGCAGGGGCTGAGAGCCTGCAGGGCCGTCCTTAGCTTGGCAGGGGACAGAGTCCTGTCGCCTTGCAAGCCCCACGCAAGGAGCGGGTTGCGCCCCCTCCCACCACGGCTCTGCTGCCTCTACAGCAAGGTTTATAGCATCAGACCAGCTCCTGGTCCCTTCCTGCTGTACCTTTTTTATTCTAAACCTGAGCCCCGCTGAGATCAATCGTCCTGTTAAGTGATTTTCATCCCAGAACTTTCCTCCTTCGTTGGCACTTTCACGGGACCTACTTTTCCCTCTGCCTTGGGGAGCAGTGACTAGATGAAATAGGCCTGTCCCTCCGAGGCTCCCAGGCCAGCAGCCCCGTCCCTCCTTCACCCTGAAGGAGGTGCCGTGGAGAAAGAGCACAGCAGCGACACCAGCCTTGGTTAGGTGCCACCTGCTTTGAGGTGAGGGCTGCAGCCACTGTGCACGGAGTCCCAGCTGTGCTAGGGCGCTTTGCTTCCGTGCCGTGCTGTATCGTGTCCAAACCGCTTTCACACATGTGATTTAAACTTGACACTTGAGCATCTAGGTTTTAAGAGCACTTCAAGGTATGATGATGCCACTCTGAAGGAATTTGTTGCCTTACAAAATCTTTCAATACAGATTTGCTTCGGATAACGAATGCATTTAAAATGTCTCAGTCCACGCAAACGTGGTACTTCACCACTCCGCGGCCACGTTTGCGGGAACCCACCAGTTCAGAACGAAGATCTCGTTCACGAGGGCTTGCAAATGACTCCTTGAGTCCTGTAACATGTTGTTTTTCTAACAGAGCAAAACTTACTCTTCTTTCCTCCCTCTTTTTAGAGTGAGTTGGCAAGGTTTCCCTTTATTTGTCAGTCCAGGAATAGTGTTTTAATTTCAGAGAACACAGCCGGATCCTCTGTCCCTCACCTGCCGTCCCTCACGTGTGTCAAACAAGAGTATGTTTTCCAGCCTATCCTTCCTCCCTCGGGAGCCCAGAGCCTGCCACTGAGCCCCTGTGAGAACCAGCCTTTTCATTGCCCGCCTTTGAGCGGTCCTTGTCGTGTTCACCAGGATACTAGGCTGGGGACCCCAATGCCAGTGCTACGGATATCCCTTGATGTTTTGAGATAACGCCTACCCTGCCCTCACAGCCACCGTGTTGGTGCAAAGGTTTGAGAAACCCACCACGCCCCTGCTGAAACTAAGCAGGGACAGGGCTGGAGTGCCTGAGGTATTCCCCCATCACCGAAATGATTACTTTAGAAAGAATCCTTGTTTCAGGTTATTTTCCTTGGCCTAAAGTTCCAGGAAAGCAGGAGTGATGTCTTTCCCTGGGGCAGCTTCCAGTAAGTAGGTAGCAGTTGCATTGCTTTCGCTCCTTTCGAGAGCCATTTCTGCTGATGTCTTCAGACCAAAAGTGCAAAGTGAGGCATGCAGTAGGTCATGCTCAAGCTATAGGGAAATGCTTATGCGCTGCAGCCTAGGAGGCTGTGCAAATGAATTTTTGTGGAATGGAAAATGCAATATAAACATAAGTCTCAGAAGAGCATGATAACCACAAAAAACCCCAGGAAATGGTCTTGTGACAGCACATTCTACACATAGCCATAAAGGCTGGGTGCAGAGGTGAAGGTACATGTTCAGTGGTTTACTAATGCTCCGTTACACTACGTGGTCAATCAATGTGTTGCCCTTCCCTAGCAGAACTTCAGAGCGTTCTGCAAAGTTGTTGTGAATGTCAATCATCAATGCATTTCCAGCAGCACCTGCATGTGCATCTGTGATGCAATGGCTAGAGGGTTTGTGTTTCTGATTTTTAGTAAATAAACCTTTAGCATACCCCAGAAGAACTAATCAAGAAGGTTCAAGTTATAGTAGTCTCTGGAGAATCACTGTAGTTTTCTTTGGCCAGTTCAGAAGCTAAGCATAGACATCTCCGTTAAACACGGAGAATAGTCCAGGGCAGTGAAGGAGCACAAGATTTCCACTTGCAGGGTGGCTTAGCTACTTACACCACGTCTATATTACCTCGGGCAAATAACGAATCCTTTTCTTGCCTCGTTGTTGTCTTCTGTAAACTGCGATGGCAACAGTTCCTACTTTATGGAATTGTTGTATTGCTCATAGCATGACTAAAGTGCCTGACACCTGGTAGACAGCCAGCAAATGGGGTCTGTTACTATCATGTAGAGCTACGGTACTTGCTTTCTCTTTAGCTTACCTATAGTCAACTTTTAATGCATACCTGTACCTAGTAGAGCTCAAAAGACATAAGACAATTTCTCCAAGGTTTGCCTCACAGAAATCAAATCTGATTACTATTGCACGTTTTTGTGGGAGAGTCTCACTCTGTCACCCTGGGTAGAGTGCAGTGACGTCATCATAGCTCTGCAGCCTCAAACTCCTGGGTTCAAGCGATCCTCCTGCCTCAGCCTCCTGAGTAGCTGGGACTACAAGTGCATGCCACCATGCCCAGCTAATTTTTCTATTTTTCATAGAGACAGGGTCTCACTCTTATTTTGGCTGGTCTTGAACTCCTGGCCTCAAGCAATCCTCCTGCCTTGGCCTCCCAGAACGTGGCTAGGATTACAGGTGTGAGCCACTGTGCCTGGTCTTGTTGTTTCTTAATCTCCTTCTGATATGGAAAAAAATTATTACACTCTTTATATTTTCTTGAGCCTGTGGTCAATTAGATATTAACAGGAATAGATTATATAAGAGCTCTTCCACTACGAAATGTGGAAGAATTTGTCCAAAAGTGGAAGTCAAGTGTAGGGACATCTGCCGTGATCATGTTATGAGGCCTTAGGGAAATGTAAACTTTCTAGGCCTTGGGCTGGGCCTTCACAATGTGCTGGGTGTGGGCTGTGTGGTTTCAAGGTTACTTCTAGCCGGGGTGCCATGTTTCTGTTTGCTCACTTGGCAAGCTCCATCTTCTCTCAACAATTGGGTTTTTAAAGCTTTCCTTGCATTCATAGCTCACACAATGATGAGCTGGAAGAGACATAGACACCATCTAGGGTAACACAATGGTTTTACAAATGAAGCAACTGGGACTTAGAAAATAAGGCTATTTTCCCCCTCTATATCATATAGCTAGTTTTTGGCTACGCTAAAACCAGAACCCAGGTGTCCTGACTCCTAGATTGCTGCTCTTTCGTTTCTACTGCGTTGTTTCTTTTCCACAAATGGGTTTTCACATTTAGGAACCAAATATGAAAATACAGCACAGCTAATCTTTGACTGACACTAACAACCTAGTCATTTTATTGAATAACTACAAAATTAAATAAGTCAAATGGATCTGACTGTTGAAAGGACTATTTGAAAGGTTTTTACACGTCTACCTGTTGATCTTCTAGTCATCTAGAAAGATACGTTATTATTAGACCTGAGGGATAGCAAGAGGGTTATGAATGGCATGCTCGATGTGTCCCAAAGGGACTTCTCAGGAACACGACTGGTTTATCTCCGAGCTTTACATTTTAGAAACCTCAGGAAGCTCTGGACTTCCACTCACCGGCTTGCTAGGATCATACACTATAGCCTCGGAGTCTCACAGTTAATCCGCAACTTCCCTGACGTTGTACTACCCCGTGGTCAGATATTTTCATTCCTGGTGAAATAAGGAAATGATTTCATGTTGACTAACCAAAGTCAACATAGGCATCTAATAATCACGTGCTTGATCACAAGATGTACAGAGCATGTATGTGTAAACCGAGAAATAACAAATCAAATCAAACGGCTTTGTTAGGTAGTGGACACGTTACAAGTCGATGTGGTGAGGAATTGGTGTCCTGTTAGCAACTGCTCTGTGTGTTTGTCCTGTGGCTCTGGCTTAGGCCACCCTCCCCTTCCCCTGCTCAGGATGAGTCTTCCGTGGAAGCCACTGGAACAGAGAGAGGAACTTCTGCATGTTTAATTGGCAGCACTTTTGATGAAAAAGCATATACAGCAACTTGAGAACATGGCTGTATCTGAGTTAATTTTGGTGGAAAGAATGTACATTAGTCCCTCTTTATCCCTAGTTTTGCCTTCCATGGTTTCAGTTACCTGCGGTCAACCATTGTCCAAAACTATCAAGATATTTTGAGAGACAGAGGGAGAGAGAGCATTTTTATTACAGTATGTTGTTATGATTGTTCTATTGCATTATTAGTTATCGCTGTTAATCTCTTACTATGCCTAATTTATAAATTAACTTTATTATAGGTATGTACATATAGGGAAAAACATAGTATATATAGGGTTCAATACTGTCCGCAGTTTCAAGCATCTGTTGGAGGTCTTGGAACATATTTCCCCTCAAATAAGGGGGAACTGTTCTCTGCACTAATTTTGAAGAAAAATCATTTGTGAAACTGATTTTTAAAAGACTGCTTTATTCAAAAAAACAACAAAAACAATCAGTTTAAGTTGGTTATTTCCACTATATTGAGAGATTTTCAGCATTCAACTAAAGTCCCTTAAAAATTAAGAAAAGGAACCATAAAATGTTATTTCACATTGAAAAGAAATTTTAATTACACATCATATTGTTGTTTCAGACTACAGTCAGTTGATATACAAGGGAAGGGAAGAATGGAACAAGAAACAGAAAAGTAGGAGAGAAAAGGCTGAGAAACAACAAACAAAAACACAGAAAGATACAAAAGGTGAATGAAAGAAAGATCAGAAAAGCAAAGAGAGTTGAAAGAGAGAATGATTTTTAGAGACTAAGAAAAAGGATGATAGGGCCGTGTAGCTTTCCTACCTGGCTCTTAAGTCCAGCTTCTCATCACTTTTGTCGTCCTTTGACTGAATTCTCATGAGAACAAACTATGCATTTCACAAGCGTAAGAATTGTGCTGGGTTTTGCTCACTGTTTTCCCAATGCCTAGCACTGACCTAGTAAATGCAAGTAAAAATTACTAAATGAATGAATGAACAAAGGAACAAATGAAGGAAGAGAATGTAGGCAAAGAGAGTTCCATGGCCCAAACAGCTTCAGCCTTGTGTACTGAGAGCTGCCATCGTTTCCTCAAAAGCCAAAGGTCTTGACCATGATTGAGCCGGGCCCCTGGGACCTGCAGTAGCAGTTTCACAAACTCTCACCCATGTTCTGTTTGGCAGAGTTACAGTCTACTAAGTATTAGGACATCTTTTTGCATCTGTTTCTTTTGGAAACTTTCTGAAGGTTGATGTTTTCACCATCCCTCCCGTCGGGTGTCACCACACCATGTCACCTGGCACCTTCTCACCCCAAGCCTAGTCTCTGATGTTCCCAAATTCTTCTGCCCCAACAGTCTCTCTGGAATCCCTTTCCCGTTATACATAGACCATCTCTCCCACCCCACCCCCCGCCAATGCTACTTTCTTGGCTTGCCAAGAGGATCCCTATCCATTTTGTGCTGCTATAACAGAATACCTGAGACTAGGTGATTTATATAATAGGCAGACATTTATTGGCTCACAGTTCTGGAGGCTGGAAAGTCTAATAGCAAGGTGCTGCATCTGGCAAGGGCCTTCTTGCTGTGTTATCATGTGGCAGAAGGCAAGAGGGTGAGAGGGAACAAGAGGGGACCAAGCTCACCCTTATATAATGACACCAATGCTACCCAGGAGGGTGGAGCCCTCATGGCCTGATCATCTCTTAAAGGTGCCACCTCTTCATACTGTTGCAATGGCAATTGCAAGGTGACAAGCATTCAAACCATAGCAAGGCCCTTCTCTTTGAGTCCTCTGGTAGCAGCTGCCTATTTCCCAACCCCTCTGTGTGTCAGGCCCTGTAAGAGGGCCAGCACACTCTGGGCTCCCTGTCATCAAGAAATCATCACACCTTCAACCTCCCACAAAAAAAATGCCTTGCTCTAGTCCTTCCATCTCGGTCCTCTAATGCCTCTGGGTCACTCTTGTACATTGATCACAGATTTTGTCCCCTGGTCACCCCCAGTCTCTTCCTCCACCCCAACTACTGCCCTCTTTCACAATGACTTCAGGAGCTTTGTGCACAATTCATCCAAAAGTTTAGCCTCAGCAAATTCCATAATTTTTTAAATTGTGGTAAAATATATAGAACATAAAATTTACCATTTTAACCATGAAAGGGTACAGTTTTATGGCATTAAGTACATTCATGTGACTCTGCAACCATCACCACAACTCTAACTCCAGAAATTTTTCATCTTCTCCAGCTAAAACTCTGTACAATTAAACACTAATTCCTCAAGTTCAGCCATATTTACTTTTACCAGATTGAAAGCATTCTCTCCCCAGAATTTTCATTTCCCAAAGTAGTTCTACCTTCAGAGTTTTAAATTTTATTATTCCACTTTCTGGCCACAGTCTTCCTGTCTAGATCTGAGTTGGGATCCTGGCTAATCCACCTGCTTGCCTTGCGTCTTGGTCCATTGTGCGTTGCTATAAAGAAATATGCAACACTGGATAATTTATAAAGAAAAGAGGTTGATTTAGCTCACAGTTCTGCAGGCTGTACAAGAAGCATAGCACAGGCTCAGCTTCTGGTGAGGGCTTTTGTGCTGGGTCAAAACATGGTGGAGAAGGTCAAAAGGTATGAAATGGCATGTGCAAAAAGAGACCAAACCTGAAGAGCATCCTGGCTTTATAACAACCCACTCTCATGAGAACTAATCCATTCCTCTGAGAACCAATACAGTCTTGCAAGAGCAAGAACTCACTCACTACTGGGAGAATGGCACTGAGCTATTCGTGCAGGATCCACTCCATGACCCAAACACCTCCCACTAGGCCCCACCCCCAACATGGAGATCACACTTCCATGTGAGGTTTGGAGGGGACAAACAACCCATATCCGAACCATAGCACCTCAGTTGCTTCATTTGCAAAATGCAGATGATAGATACCATTGTAGGTAATATAGATACTAGGTAGATACCAGAACCTAAGTTCCTGGGATCGTTGAAAGGATTAAATGCATATAGAGTATTTGGCACAGGTCTGTTCTTCTCCATCCTTCCTACCAGTCCACACATTAATGTTCATCAATCTGCTGACATCCTTGGCTTCCTACACCTTTATCTTTCTGATGCCCTTCCTAGGGTGACGCAGCACCCTGTGTCAGTCCAGCTCTCTGCCTCATCTGCACATCCACCTGGGCTGTTGGCGAACAGTGGTCTTTGCTGCAGTCGTCACGAGGCGTGGTCTCCCACTCCGCCGGGCTATCTGTATATTGTGCAAGCATTTAATGCGTCCCTATTTGGTTCCCTCTGCCCTTTCCTCACATCAGCTATTTTAGATCTTTCCCCTCTGTTTCATCCCCCTACACTGCCACTGCCCTAGCAGTAGCCATTTATTTTCTCTCCCTCCGTAGCTTTAGGGACATAAGAACCATGCGCATCCCCTGAGGTTCTGATTGGTTAAGAGGTAGTGGGGTTGGAATCTCAATTTTAACAAGCTACCCCAGGGGATGTTGATAGACACGGTGTTCAGTCCCCTCTTTGTGGAGGGCTGTCCTGAGCCGCAAGCTCTGAGAACAGACACACAGCCTATGTGCCTTTCACTCCTAAATACCTAACAATAGACGTTAGGGGACTGATTGAATGAATGAATCTGTCTGTCACTTTGCACTATGGAGTAAGTTACTGTCCTCCTTTGAAATGCTAATTTGCTACAGCTATTTAAATGCAGTTTAAAACTCTTCAAGATGCTTTATCTTTAATTCTTTATCAGCCCTTTTCATGGCCATTGTGGGGTAGGGAACTATAAAGAACTTGTTATTTCCTGACTTGCACCAATGACAAAAAGCCAACCTGAAGGCCAGGTGAGGGTGACACTGCAATCCAGAGACACACAGATCGGGCCTTTCCATTGTAACTTAGGGAAGGAAGGAGTGCACTCAAGTGTGTCTCATTTTAGGGATTCCCCCAGGAAGAGGTTTTTGTAGCCACTTCAGTGGGCTTTTGTGGAAGAGAAAGAACCTTAAGCAGGAAGCTCACTACCAGGGATGTTGGGGGAAGGTGACTTAGAGACCTCCTAGGTGGATAGGGACAAAGACTGACACACCCAGTGGTGGAAAGGCTTCCAATCCCAGCTCTACCATTTACCAGCTTGTGACATGGGCAATTAAACTGTTGAAGCCCCTTATTTTCTTATCTGTAAAATGAGGACTGTGTGATTTGTCTTTCAGAGCTGTTTTGAAGATTGGAAAATGTAATATAAGTAATATAATGATTCTGTGATGTTAGGCAATCGGGCAGAGTTTTCACGAGAGCATCTGTCTGTCTCTACCACAATGGAGGGGAAACACACACACATACCCGCGCGAGGCACCTACACCCAGTCTGCCTAGAAAAACGGAAGTGGTACCAGCTATTGCCCTCTGAGGAAGTCTAACTCTGAAACCTCACCCCACTGTAATAAAATGTCTCCAAAGGGAGCAGACAGAGGAAGCCAGGGCCGTGCCCTCCCACTTCCCTCTTCCCCCAGTGGGGCTCAGAGGCCTGCAGAGCTGGTGGGAGCTTCTCCTGGGGATGTGGGAGGCAAATTAGCATGGATGGCTGGGGCTGGGACATTTCTTTTACTGCCTTCCTATTCCGCTGCCCCTCTCCTCTGTGCCAGGGTGAAAGAGAAGCACTCGTGCCTGTGCTATGCCTATCCTGCACACCTGGCTCTGCTCTCCCAGCCTCCAGAGCCTACTGCATCTTTCAGCCTTCCCTGACTGCAGGCTGGCTTCGGGGTGCCATTCTAACTGCTTCAGCCGCGACCTCCCTGGGAACCCCTAGGAAGTTTGCTCCAACAGTTGAGCTCTTCCTCCAGCCCATGAAGACTGATGCCTAAAGCCCACTTTATTCCCATCCTCAGACCTAGTGAGAGAGGATCTTCTAGTTTGAGCACTAAAAGACTTTGATGTAAATGTTAATAATAATGAACACCTGTATGCATCCTTTATAGGACTCTAGGCTCCCTTCCATACTTACTCCCTTGTTCCTGCACATCTACTTGCTTTCAGGAGAAGAATTTGGACTGGTTTCCTCGGATGCGAGCCATGTCCCTTGTCAGCAATGAAGGTGACAGCGAGCAAAATGAAATTCGGAACCTTCAGGAGAAGTTGGAATCGACCATGAGCCTGGTCAAACAGCTGTCGGGGCAGCTGGCGGAGCTCAAGGAGCAGGTCGGTGCACACGGGGGTGGGGAGTGGGTGTTGGGTAGGGGATTGTTTACCGCCTTGAAGGAGGGAGACCCAGAAACCCCTGGGAGCCAGACGCTGTCCACAGAGGATTATAAACTCCAGCAAGGAAGCCTCATGCTGTGTGCAGAACACATCACGGCAAGCAGGGACGTCTGCTTCTCCCACCTCCCCCAACCGTGCGTGACACTTTTCCTTCTATGGAAACAGGAAAGAAGAAGGAAACGCCAAAATGCAAGGACCTCTTTGTACTTTTTGATAGAAATTGGTATTTTCTGACATGGGAGCAATGACTAAACTGATGAGAAAGGCAGATCATCGTTAGTGTCTGCCATTTCAGCGCTGTAAGCAGCTCCTTTATCATATGAAATTGTTAGGAAAAATATCAGCAGTAACCATGGTAGCTACTAAAATGACCGTGGTGATGGTGACAATTATGTGACAAGTAAGGTCTGTTTTGAAAGAACCACAGAGAGGGGTTTGTTCTTTTTCTCTGTTTATTGAAATTCACTTTAAAAAAAAAAATTCTCTCTCTTTTTTTTTTTTTTTTTTTGATACATATATTTTATATGATGCCGGGTAGTAGGGGCTTGGGAAATATCAACTCAGAACTGCTGTGGCCCCCAGCACTGCCAGCCCTGGGTAGGAGTAGGGGAGTCAGCTGAACTCACTCTCTCTCTTTTCCCCCCAGATGACAGAACAAAGGAAGAATAAGCAGAGACTGGGCTTCCTCGGATCAAACACACCCCATGTGAATCATCACATGCCACCGCACTGATACCATGGGGGGAGCCGTGACTAGCCTTTCATCAGTGTCCTGCCTGAGCACTGAATAAAGAGCTGAGAGGGAGGGGAGTGAACAGTGCCTATTGTTGAGAAGTTAAAAACAACCCCGTGCCAAGATGTGGAGTGGGTTCGCTCCAAGGACAATTTATAACTGTGTTTTCATGGTTGAGAAGACCCGACCTAAAGTGAAGCTCCTAGAAAGCTCCCATCACACTCTGAATGCAACAGGGGGAAGGAATTTGCTCGCAGGGCTGGAGAAGGCAGGGAGGAGTGGGATGGAAGGGGACATGGGGCAGAGAGAACTGTCTCCTGTAAAATCGACAGGCGTCAGTTTTGTCTTAACTGCTGACTGCAGCCCCCGTCATGCTTGGTTAGAATTTCTTTCTTTTAATTGTGGCTTACAGGTCCATGATACAGGAAGGCATACTTTGGTGGGTAAGTTTTCCTAAGAAAAATAACTGAAAAGATTAAAAGAGAGTTGAAAAGAAAAACGTTAATGCTTCCAAACCGTAGCTGTCACAGGGCAATTTTCTTATTTATAACATGAGACACAATGGATATACACAGCTCTAGGAACTTAGTACTTTGGAGCTTATGCCTCTCATGCTGACAACATAACTGGAACGGGATTGCTTTCTCCGGGATTCAGACGGGCTCTGTCAACGTGGAGCACAAAAGGAGATTTTCATATAACGTGTTAAAAACATGTTTTAAGTCATGAATAGGCTAAGATTTTAAAAGATTTGGGGAATAAAAAGCCAAACAGTAAGTCCCAGGAAAGAATTTTTTTGTGAACATATGTATGCTATTAAAATACATTAAGATTTATAAATGAAAATGCTTAAAGGTGACAGGAAAGACTGAGAAACTTATGATGGTGGCATTGCCTTTTATAAACATAGAGAAAAACTATTGGATTCGTGTTTGCTGTGCTTAAAGAACTGCTTAAGGAACCAAGTATTTTTATTTATCCTATTCCTGCCGTTAGGGAAAAAAAAAATCCAAGAACTGTATTGAATACTCAAGAAAATACAGCATTTCAACTGCATATTTAAAACTGTACCTGTAAGGGCTGTTCAAAATGTAAAAAGACAATAACTTCTTACCCAAATTGTTTTTATGTTAAATTATGCAGAGTTTGTCAAGGGAGAAAATAACCTGGCATGGTTGGATTATTCTTAGAGACTATACACTTGGAGTAGTACAGCAAAATACGAATTATGAAAGTGTCAGGAGAAGGGCTATGTGACAAGGGAGGAAAGACACATGGCACTAGACTCAGGGGGATGGTTTGCAAGTTGACCTTCTGGACTTTGCCCCCCAGGAACAAAAGCTTGCCTCCAGAGTCTTTAAACTCTTAGTTCTATTACCAACAAGGTTCAAGGTGTAGACAGGGTTTGCTATGACAATTTTTAAAGCTTTTGTATTGTTCTAATATAGCTTAAGCTCCTGGTTCCTTAAAATCTCAAATCATGATCTGTGTAGACTATATTAATAAAGAGTTCACATTAGCCCACTTTAATGTTTACCCACTGTGCAGAACATTTGCAGAAAAGAACCTGAACCAGCCCTTCTACCACACACTATTAAAAGGCAGACTGGAAACAAAGCTGTTTGAACCTGCAGCAGTGAATTTTTTAACTACATCTACTGGTATCCCCCAACATCACCTCAAACTAAGAATTCCTCACTCTTGATGTGATAGTATTTTTCCTGACCAGCAGCTGAAGGACCCTGATATCCATGATCCAAAGATACTAAGAAGTTGTGACATATTTGTATCAGCACAGAACTTTCAACCTAGCAGTCAGTAAATACATGAGAAATTCGGCTGTCATTCAGTTACCCTTAATTCTTTATGAAAACTTTAAACTATATCGCCATTTGTGTTTTTTGTTTATACAACTTCACCAAAATCAAAGTAGATGAAAGCAGCCATTTTTAAAATCCAAGATCATGATTACCATTAACAGTATTAGGTGCAAAAGTACACTCTAAAATGTTTTAATCAGACAGAGTTGTATGGATAGGGAAGAGAATGGAAAGGTGGTCAATATTGAGCATATTCCAATATAGGAACCTATCTCTATTTCAGCACAAAATAAAATATTTCTGATGTCTGAACTAAAGGTCAAGAGAATAAATTAATTTGTACAGGTGTGAGCAACCTGTCTTTCAGATGATGAGCTAGCTAGTCTTTCTGACACCATGATAGTTTTGTTTTATAGGGAACAAGCCATTGGGCTTGCAGCTGCTATCTAGAAATGACCTAACGTCCCCAGTAGTGGTGGCTCACTGTTTCACAGCATATTTTCTCCTTTGGGAAGTATTCAAAAGAGATTGCAATGAACAAGATTCTTATTTCATCAAAATTTAAATATTTTTCTGTTGTGTTTTTAAATGCCTCTTTCTTTCCTGCCTAAATGCTTAGAGATTACAAAGCAAAACAAAATAAGAAAAAACACAAGCAGACAAAAAAGGCATTTTCCAGGGCATTAAATTCATGATGGAAAAGATAATGGGAAGTTTGACATTTGATATAAATTTTTATTATGTATATATTTGTTAATGCAACTGGAATATTTGACCTAGGTAAGTATCAGTTAACATCCTTATATTTATATAGTGATATTAAATATAATCATCTTTGACTTGATGTTAAGGGAGATTTTTTTTAAAAAATATATATTTAATTATTAAAATCCATATTGGTTTAAGAGTATCAGTTTCTGCTGAATAAAATTTCTAGTTTCGAAAGGGCTTCCTTCCCCTCTGTGCTCCATTCTGACGCTCAAGAGTTTAATGCAGGTATGTTTTCCGAGTTAAAATAACATTTTTAGATGAGAAAATGCTTGTATCGCATAGGACTATAATATTAATAAATAAATTGTATACATGCAAATACTTATATTTTCTATCCCTTAGAAAGTTAACTTAGAAAAGCGCTTATTTTCTTGCCTATTGACATTTTTCTGTTGGTGAAGAGGATGCCGTTCTAGTAGATTGTTGGTAATGTCAGGGAGATATTTCACTAAAGTCAGAACTAATCGTGTGCTTATCCCATATTCTCAGCTCACACCTTGATGTTTTGGCTGCTCTCTTTCTTTGATAGTTGTTTTATTACCAACAGTAATGCAGTGTGGCCCACCCTCAGCCCCCACCCCCAGGGCAGGCAATGAGTGGGGAAACTGGGGGGGAGAGGTGGGGAGGGAAGATGAGGATGGAGATTTCTGCTTCCCAGTCCACTGTCACGTTAGCTAATGGGAAGAAAGGGCTTATTTTCCAGGGACCCAGTAGATGGGACATAAGCAAGTCAATATTGCACAGGCATCGTGACATAACAGAACACAGACTCAAAAGATAGCCCTTAAATATGCAAAGAACAATGCTTTGTGGAAGAGCAACTGCTATGGGGTGGTGTCTTCCCTACCGCTGTTCTAAAAGCTACACAGAATAACAAGTCGGCGCATTCAGACCCACACGCCCATTCCAAGGTGCTGTGATACATGACACGTGCACAACGAAGGAGGCAGACATCCTAAACACAAACGCAGATGCCACAGGAGCTAGGCAGGTAGCTAAAAATGCATGGAAAGGTAAGATGTGCACCATATGCAGGAGGTGGGAGGCCATGGTAAGCTCTCTATTTTCAAAGTTTGGCAACTAATTCCAGGTTTTAGAAAACACCTGAGGCCAGTTGAGGGTTGCTCTTTCTAAAATAATTATTGAGAAAGCTATCCCATTTAGTAGAAGAAAGCACACAATAACAAAAAAACCAGAGAGCTGAAATGCATGTGAAAATTGAGAAATCTGAAAAATCCAGGTACCCATCTCTGAACTGGAGTGTTTCCACAGACCTGAATGATTTATGAAATTATCAAGCCAGTACTTCTCATATCACCAAGTGAGATGTTTTTTCTCCTGCAACAGATTACTCTATTTGCCTCAAAAAACATGATTTTAATATAACATGTCCAGGGCAGATAATTTATGTTTAATAATATTAATCAAATTGGATTTGTAAAACATTTTTGTGTGTGATACTTTAAGTGCTTTTTTCATTTCTTGCCATGTTTTAAGTAATAATCACCCTTGGTATAAAAAGGCATTATTATTGCTATTTCACATAGCAAGATGGGAGGTGCTGAAAACTCACTAGATCGACAGGTACCCCCCAACAGTGATGAGCTCGAACCACACAGATGAGCTAATCCAGAGGGACCAATGTGCCCAGATTTATTGGGAGTTGGCTAAATCCCCAATTTACCAACGCCTACTGGTATAGGTGCGCTGTGTCTGGTGTCCACTGTGAGCTCACTGGGCACAGGCCATTTGGTCGTCTAGGATTTTCTGGTTCTTAACAGACCTACTGCTTCAAATGGTAGTTCCCTTAAGAAGAGAACTAAGCATGCCATCGCTGAAATCAACCTGGGTAGCACAAATCACATGCAATCTATAAATAGAATTCTTTGCTCATGTGAGTATTTCCCAGTGTGCCACAGTTCCTTGAAGTCGTGTGGCAACGATTGTTTTGTTTTGCTGGGAATCAGAACAAAAGTTGGGGGAGGGGAGACTGGGACGAAGAGTTCCTCTTCCAGTGAGAGTCACTGGCATGGAAGGGCAGTGGTTTGGATGGAAAGAGGAGTGCAATGGAAGTCCGCAAGTCCCCCTGCCCCCAGCCGGGCCTACCAGGGTGCTTTGAGGAAGCCTTAGGAAGACCTGTCTTCAGAGAACAACCCCAGCCCAGAAGTCTGTGTTCGTCAGCCTCACCTGTGTCCCTCCTCCCGCCCCCTACCCCCAGCAGAAGTGCTGGCACCTTACATAGAGTCACATGGCAAGCAAACACAGCAAATTTTCTGCAGGTAGAAAATGAATAGAAACAGATAAGTTATTGAACTCAGTGTGACTCAATTTAACAGAAAATTCTGGTTTTTGCTGTTTTCATATGGATATCCTCCCTAGATTAGCCTGTTCCTTTTTAACTCTGGTCCTTGGCGAAAAATCAGCCCCAGGTAGAGTTGCCCTGCTCACAGCCACAGGCGTGAGGAAGCAAGTGAGGATTTCCTCTGCAACCCACTGCAGCACAGCCTTCCCAAGCTCGCCTCCCTCAAGTCTATTTGCGTAGGGAAAAGCTGCTTCTGAGGCTTCTCCCTGCTCTAGTAACTGTGCTCTCTGTTTTGTTGTTTTTATAATTATCTTCATTTCAGACAATTGTATTCTCTATTTTGTAGACCACAACCTCCTCTCTTTCAACGTGGGTCAAAAGTGTTTCTATGATTCTGGTCATCTCAGCAGTGTTCTCAAATAAAAATTCTGTGGCCACAATACCTTAAAATTAGGACCTGCTTTATAAAAAGTACTAATGTGTGACTATCAATTAGGGTTTTATCAGGAAACGAAATCACTATCAGTAACATGGAGTGAAAATCGTATTTTAGGGATTAGACATCGGTGAAGAATTCAATGGAAGGTTCTGCTTCTGCATCCGGCAGTGGGTCTGAAGTGACTGTTAGTCAGGGGAGCTGGCAGTCAGGAAAGAAAATGGGGTGTGGAGTGGGGGAGAGCAAGGACAAGCTGGAACCCATGAGGACAAACTGAAATCTGCACCCAGCTCTCACAACCTCCAAACTCCATAGTGCACATGACCTAAAAGAGAAGCTGACACCCTTCGCCATGGAAATGCATGTGCTTCTGACCCAGCACTCTGAGAAGATGCAGGAGGAGATCCAATGTGAGCTGGAGGATTGTGGGCTCACTACTGCCGCAGACCAACAAGATAAGCCAGGAGATCGGGGGCAGCCACCTGTCACATGCTCCTTTTAACCTTAGTGCCTACTGCTTCTCTTCCACCTTCCCAATCTCATATAACATGTAACCCTATGAGTAAAGGAATTCTAGGAAATTCTGTAGTTCTAGCTTAGCTAAACTGACATAGTGCAAAACCACTCCGTTGGAGTAGACCTTAATTCTCACCAACAGGGAAGCTCCTCATAGTGGGCGCGCAGAAGCCACACTGCCCTGAACCCATTGCAACTGAGTGTAAACACTCAGCTGGTTCTGGCTGAATGTGAATAACAATTGATTGACACTCTGACGCAATAAAGAGCCACTATACAACCTCCAGTTCTTTCCTTGCCATGTCAGTCACGGAGGCCAAGATGGAACCAGCCTAAATCCCTGAGTCACCTCTTTGAAGGGAGCTACCCTGGACAGCCTTGAGACCTACAGAAGAGTTGATATGAGTGAGAAATAAACTCTCTCCTATGTTATACCGTTGAAATGTAACAGTTTTCTTTTTTCTTTTTGGTGGTTGTTAAATCAATGAGATTGGGGTTTGTGTGATAATTTCTTACTGCAGCGTAACCCAGCCTACCTGACTAATATATTAAGCACCAAAAAATTGACCAAAATATACAACTTCTGGGATTTATCCAAGAAAAGTATAAAATAAGAAGAAAATCTGGACAGTTGTATTTTGTTATTCATAGGGAATTTGTTCCAGAACCCCACCCCAAAGGATATCAAAATCCATAGATGCTCAAGTCCTTTATATAAAATGATACAATATAGTATTTGCATATGACTTATGCATATCGTTCCATGTGCTTTAAATCACCTCTAGGTTACTTGTAACACCTAATACAATGTAAATGCTATATATATAGTTTTTATACTCTTTTGTTTATGGAATAATAACAAGAAAAAGTCTGTACATGGTAACCATCCATTTTTTTCCCCCAAATATTTTTAATCCAGAGTTGGTTGAATCCATGGATGCAGGATCCACAAATACGGGGAGCCGAATATATACACAAAATATTCATCATATCTTATTCATAATTAAAAAATTGAGCATAATCCAAATGTCCAGCAATTTGGGTATGTTTAGCAATTTATAAGTTAGACATAGAATGGAATGTTATTAATATATGAGAAGTGTATATAATAAACTGAGGCAATTTTGAAAAAAGGCAGGATAAATTTTTTAATGGCTACAAAATTGTACTTACACCATTATCTTAACTATATAAAAGCACATATCTCAAGAAAACTTGAGCAGAATACACTACAGTGATATCCATGGTAAAATAGCGATAGGATATACATTATTTTCCTTTTTCTTTATTTTCTAAACTTTTTGTAGTTTTCAAAATTGCTTTTGTAGTTTAATAATAACATTTTTAAAAGAAATGAATATTGTAATGACTTAAATTCAGAACAAGTTTACACTTTTATAGGATCACCAGAATTATAGATTATGTGAATACCACAGCCATAGTTTATATTGATTTCAACAAGGCATTTAAGAAAAGTTTCCAGGATATTCCTGTTGACAAGATAGAGAAATTTGTCCTGGATCAGAGAGGAGATCTACAAATTTGCATGCAAGTGAACAATTTCACTTAATGTGAGACTAGAGTAAAATATCCTTGGCCTGTTGTTAGATCTCTGTCCTTGGCTTTCACAACCAGTGTTTATTTCAATGTCTGGAATAAAGAAATAGACAGCAAAATTATAAAATGTGGAGCTGACATAAAGTTGGGAAGTAGAGTTAACATGATTGATGACAGAGTAACGATAATATCAGAAAACTGGAACGATGAACAAAGCTGTTCTGATGGACTTTGAGAAATGCAAAGTTTAGCTCCAAAAAGCTCAGTTGCATGAATACAGGATAGATCAGATGGTCAATCACATGAACATCAAACAAACCCTGAGATGTGAATAACCTCTACCTCCATCCCTATATATTTATTTATTTCAACAAATATTTATTTAGTACCTTTTACTTTTAACGAATTTTGCAGAAGTCCAAGCAAGATATGATGATGTTTGTTTCTTAAGGAATAGGCTCTAGGAATGGAAAGGAGGGTTGGTTACAAGAAGTAGTCAAGAAGGAAAATCTACAACACTTGGTGCCCAACTTGGTGAGGACTAAAATGGAGGGAGCCATCCAAAATGATGCCTGGGCTTTGGTTTGCTGAATGGGAAAACTGAGATAGGCAACACTGGAGGAGAAGGCGGCTGTAGGGAGGAAAAGATGAGTTTATTCTTGGATACTATGAGTTTTAGTTGTTTTAGAGACATAAAGAAAGAAACAGTTTTTAGACCATTATATATAGATGTGGATCTGTGAAAAGTCAGGGCTAGAAATAAAAGATTTAAGAGTCATCAAGACATACATGGCAACGAGATCAAAGGAATAAGTGAATGCTAAAAGAGAGAGGAGAAATTAGGAACAGAGGAAGCACAAGCTCTGTGCTTTGGAACATAGAGCTCCAAAGAAATCTAGTAAGAAAATATTAAGAAAGAAAAACCAGAGAGCTAATGGGAGAAAAAAAGAAACGATGTCTCAGATGTCAAGAGAGGAGTTTTGAAAAGGTGCAGAACTTCCTGTCAAATGTGCTAGTAGATCAGTGGTCCTCAAACCCTGGCAGGGCCTGTTAGGAACTCCAGGCTGCTCATCATTGCCTGAGCTCCATCTCCCCACCCCCATCCCATGGAAAAATTGCCTTCTGTGAAACCAGTCCCTGGTGCCAAAAAGGTTGGGAACCGCTGTTAGACTATCAGAGCCTGTTGTATCTCCTCCTAATTTTTTAGTCACAAACTTATAAAAACTAGAGGGTAAACCATACCTAATAAGATCCCATAAAAACAAAATATCATAATCATACACAAACATAATAATTTAATATCTTTACTAAAGGTAAGAAAGGTCTATTAAGGAATTTTTCTAAACTTTTCTGGGATGACCCACTGGACATTCCATTCTCAGAATTAGTTCATGAACAGCTGAAAGAAACAAGGAGAAAACTTTGGCTCACCCCAAAAATTTGTCACTAATTTCAGGCCATGGGCGGCACTCATCTGGAAAATAGGTGGCCATCCCTTTTTTACATAAGAACTATGTTCTGTGTCCCACAGTTCCAGTGTCAATCCATTCCCAGCAGATCTTTTCGTTCTACCTCTAGCGATAAACTTCCTGTAAAGGACACTACAGGAAGTAGAATGGGGTGGGAGAGAAGCAAGGTGCATGTTGCCATGTTTATGAGCCTGGAAAGGAAGATTTCTGGGAATAACACTTACTGGGCATTGTGGGTCTCCACATATGTTGAATGAAAAATAGCGCACTACATCTGACTCTAATAGAATCTAGAATCAGCGTAGAAGGATGCACTTTCGCTCTATAAGAATTACTTATTGGGCGCTGCAATTTGGGGTGCCAGCCATGCATATCACCCTGCCTCAAGCGAGAAGAGCAAAGAGGAAGTGGGGAAAATGATCTACCAAAAGGAGCTCCATGTTCTCCTTCCTCCAGCGCTGCTGCTGATTGAGGGCATCTGGAAAGGTGGCACAGGATGGCCACACTGTCGGGAGAGAAGCCCTAAAGAACCAAGTCCCAGCCAAACTTTCAAGTCAGCCTTCACGTGGTAAGGATGCCATTGAATGTTGAACTAGAGGAGGAGGTGGCAGAAGAGCTTTCTCTGCATCTGAATATTTTAATACCCCTCTGAGTTTCCTTACAGGAAAAACTACTGATAGTATGAGCTCAGGAGATTTTAAGCGAGACACATCCGTTCCAACATGCCTCTAACAGACTCCAAGTTTCTGGCTTCAAGATAACCCAGCACATGATGATCTGCCTGTGTCACTCAACAATGTAACATTGTTCTCTTCATTCAACACATACATTGTAGTGCGTCCCTTCTCTTGGTTGAAAATAATACAGCAGCACTGTGTGTTGCACACAGATAAACACAAATAAACACAGATAAACACACAGATAAACACAAATAGTGATAATAAATGCATTGCATTACAAAGCATTAAGATTGATTTTGTTTGCACCCTGCACGATCTTATGACTCTTTAAATACCTTGGACTGGCTCAGGGAATGACCCGTGTGATGGTCTGTGCTGGGAAGGCCATGCCCCTCTCTGACTGGCCAGGCTCCACTGTCTCCTGTCTGATCTGAACTGTCCATTATCCATTAGTCACTTTTTAAAATTAAAAGCAATTGTGCTGTATATGACAAACGGTGGATGAAGCAGACAACTGACTTCAGAACATACCCTGTAAAAAAAAAAAAAGAAAGCACTGTTGGGAGGAGAACATTGACTGTAATATTCTGTCATTTTTCCATTAGCTCATTGGCTAATGTACCCCTAAGTGAGTAATGTACTGAGTGCTGACTTTGTGCTTGGTACTATACCCTAGGTCACCAGTGGCAGGCAGGGAATGCATCAAAATAAAAAGGCATGACATGTCTTGACAGCTACGGAGAGGTATAGATACATGGACAATGACAAAGCAAGTGGTCAGATCAGAGAGGGAGATTATAGAGCCCCGAGGAAGGAGCTTGGAGGAAAGGGGAGAGAAATTCATAGAAGGAAGATTCACATTTGGGCAAAACTGGTAGCAGCAAACATCTGTGTGTGCACTCAGGGTTGGCTCTTCTTCTAAACACTGCATGTATCTTAACTCATTTAATCCTCATACGACCCCACAAAGTAAATATATAATTATCTCTGCCTTAAAGATGAGGAAACCGAGGCACAGGCAGGTTAAGCAATTTGTCAAAAGTCCCGATGGGTAAGTGGGAATGAGAATGGAGGCAGTCTGATTCTAGAATGCACACTCTTATCTCACATTGTGTTCACTGAAAGACAAATAGAAGATACGGGATGAATGATGTTCAAGGAGGAATGGGACTCTTATCTGTTACGGCTGAATGTGTGTGTCCCCACATGAATTTGTATGTTGAAATCCTAATGCCGAATGTGATGGAATGAGGAAGTGGGGCCTTTGGGAGGTGATTAGGTAGAATCTTTGGGAGTAGAATGAGTTTACAAAAGAGATCCCAGAGAGTTCTCCACTCTCTTTCTGTCAACGTGAGGATACAGTAAGTTGTTGGTCTACAACCCAGAGGAGGACCCTCACCAGGAATTGTGTCAACATGGCACCTTGATCTTGGATGAAGAATTGTGAGAAGTAAATTTCTGTTGTTTAAGCCTCCGGTCTATGGTATTCTGTGATAGCAGCCCAAGCTAAGACCACAGCGGTATTGTTCAGTATGTAAGGCAGGGTAGAAGCAGAAGGAAAGCTAGGCAGCGAGAGACACCAGGACAAACACTTGACAGAAGGGAGGTAATGAAGACAAGCTCTGCCTCTTCCTACTTTTATGATCAAACATCCATCAGGTTGAGACGCTATTCCGGGCACCGAGCTAAGCTCTGGAGATACAAAGATAAATGAAACAATCACTGTTCTTCAGGTGCTCACATTGCAAGGATGAGAAAAGCCAAAAATGTATTTGAAGACAATGAGGCGAGTACTACAATCAAAGAATAGAAAGGTGCCATGGGAGCTCAGAAGAAGAAGTGCTGTGTCCAAGTGTTGAGAGAGATTGCCCAGAGGAGGTAACATCTGAGCGATTGAATGGGAACTCAGAAGTGGCCAGGGAAAGGATTCAGGAAGGGGGACATTGATGTCTCAGGAAGAGTGAAAGCAAACAGGGAGACAGAGGAGAGCAAAAAACATTCTTCATGGAATGGCCAAACTCAGACGTGGCTGGTATGTCATGGAGAAGTAGCTGAGAAATTGTTCTAGATTATTACCCTAAGGAGTAATGGGCGGAGGCAGCAGAGCATGATCACATTGAGTTTTAGGGACATAACTGGAGGCGGAGTGAAGTCTGGAGTGGAGAGGAAGAAGCTGTGGGGCAGGAAAGTCAGCTCAGATGAAAGTTGTTGCAAAGACACACCCAAGAGAACAGGGGGCCTGCCCCAGAGCCACAGTGGGCTGATGAATAAATGTGAACAGACCTGAGAGGCACAAATGACGTAGAGGTCCAGGATGTTAGACCAATAATAGGTCAGGGAGGGAGAGTTTTTGAGGATTATCTGCAGGTTCTAATTTTGCAGAGAGGGTAAGATGCCCATCAGCAGGGAGAGAAAAATTCTTAAGAGTGAGTACATTTGTGACCTGTTGAACTTGAGGAATCTGCAAGGCTGGCAGATGACTATTATCATAGACTTTATAATTGCTGAGGCAAAATAACATCATCATTGTGATGTCCTGACACCTTCTTTTGAATGCCAGATAGTTGCACTGCAAAGACATCAGCAGGGGATAGTAGCTATCAGGCAATTGAATCAATTTCCTGAATGTTATAGAGGAGAAACAACAGTTGCAGTATATTCTGAGTTCGGTTAAGAAGAAACAAGATTGGTATTGAGTTTGACAGTGCTTTGACATACGTTGTTACTTTTAATGCCCCCAGCAACCTTAAGGGGAGGTCATCTTTAATATCCTTCTGTTTCTACAGATGAGGAAATGTGAGTCTAAATGAGTTGTCTCGGCTACCACATAGTTAATTAGTAGCAGGGCGAGAGCATGACCACCTCCTTCCACCTTTGCCCGTGGAGATCATTCTCGTGACACTGCACACCCCCTGAAGTCAGAGCTGTGATCTCGTGACCCGGATGCCTTGCACAACGCCTAGGATGTGATAGCGCTGAATCACCGCTTGTGGAATGAATAAATGGACGCCACACATGTAGCATTCCAGCAGTGCTCACGTTGTTAAATAACTATACTCCTGGGTAAATATTTTCATGGAAATGAAAAATTAAAGACATGAGCCAGGCAGGTGCTACTTTACGTGAAATAGCTTAGGAGAGTTGAGTAGACTCCACTAGTAAAAAAAAAAAAATAAGTATGGAGAATTAGTGTTTTAAAAAGGAATATATAAAAAGATATTTACATGTAATATAATTAATTTCCCAAACTGCTGGCAGGAAGGCTGTTTCCTGGATCCCACCTGAGCAAGCATTTTCATTGCTTACTTTCCAAGGGTGTGTCTATACACCAGCTCTCATCACCTTCACTGTCTGTCTCTCTCTATTTTACTGCATGACATTTTCATTGAGCTATTGAAATTGGATGTGTCAGACACATTAAAAGCAATGGCAGTTGTGGCAAGTTAGTTGATATATTTTAAAATAAACCAAGAGGGCCATGTAGATGTCAGGGGAATAAATTGCTCTGTTTAGCAACAAGTGATTTATTTAACCACTGTAGACAGGGTCCAGGGGAATGCCAAGCTGCATACATTTTGGTTGGGAAAAGCTGAGCTATTTTCTCAGAAATCTCTCATGTGGGATTAAAATAAGAGGAGGAGAAGTTTATGGGAAGATTAATTAAATTCTTGATTTGGGAATGACCCTATGGAATGAATTTTATTTCCCATATGCTGCAAAATTGACCTTATAGTGTTCTGGGAGGTGAGAGACATTCTGGAAGCACCAGGTATTAGCAATGACCCTGACTTCATGGACGGCACTCAAACTGCCGCCTCAGCATTTCTCCCCGGCTGGCTTCTGAGGGCAAAGCTTGGTGTTTCCAAGAGTGTGTTAAGAGAAGGCAGAAGTCTGGGATTTCACTCTTTCTTCCTCTCCCCATTCAACCTTCATTACTGACTGCTAGATACAGGGTAATCGATACGTGTGAATTGACTAGAATCTGCAGTTGCAGAAACACAACGAGGCAGTCAAAACACAGGCCCTGGAAGGAGAAGGCCAAGATTTACATCTTGGTTCTGCCGCTTAATCACTGCCGGACCGTGAACTAGTTTCTGACCTTCCTTTTTCTTATTTTTCTTATCCCTAGATGAAGATAGCAACAGTACTTGCCACAGATAGTTGATGTGAAGTTAAATAAGTTACTACGATCGCAGAAGGGGACCATGTGCAATTGTCTCTTATCTGCTCCATCAGTAGTTCTCTCTCTGGGTATAGACACACCCTTTCTCTTAGCGTAGAATCCTTGATCCTATATCCTCCTTCCATTGTCACCTTATTTGTTTTCTCTCATGTATGTCAAGAGTCCTGGAAAGAATTAATTGTATGTTTGCTCTTTGATCCACTCAGTCAGACTTTAATCTCTACTATTGAAATGAAACTATTCATTAAAATCTCCTGCAAGCCCCATCTTGCCTAACCTAAAGGTCGATTCTGATCTCTCAGGAGACTCAGCCTTTCAGTGGCAGTTGACCCATTCCTGACTCCCTCATTCTTAATCCACTATTCACTTTCTCAGTTTCCTTTGCAGGTACCGCCTTACTGTAGTGCCCCAGGGCCCAGTTTCAGGAACTCATCTCTCCTTTTACTACACTCCCAAGGTGATTTCATGCAGTCTCATGCTAGCTGTAGACAGAAATTTAGACACATGGCCATGACTCCCAAATCAATACCTGCAGCTCCAACTCTTTCCCTAGAATCTCCTGGACTCCAACTCTTTTTTCATATCTCCACTTAGATGAGTGATAGGCCTCTCAATAGTCAGCCGTCATTATTCACAAGTTCCACATTTGCAGATTTGCCTAATCACTAAAGTTTATTTGTGATCCCCAAATCAGTACTCACGGCACTTTCTTTCATAGTCATTTGCAGACACGGACAGGGCAGTATAAAATTTGAGTCACCCTATGTATTTGTTCCAGCTGAGGTTAGATAAGCCAGTGTTCCACCTTCTTGCTGCAACTTTCATAATGGAAATAAGCATCCTTTTCATGATCTATATAGTGCTATATTTTTCACATTTTTCTGCTTTTTCTTAGTGATTTTTGCTGTTTAAAATGGCATCCAACTATTGTGATAAAGTGCTGTCCAGTGTTCCTAAGTGCAAGAAGGCTGTGATGTGCCTTCTGGAAAAAACACAGGTGCTTGATAAGCTTCATTCAGGCATGAGTTGCAGTGCTATCAGGTGTGAGTCCAATACTAACGAATCAACAATATATATTATATACAGTGTCATGAAATAGAAATACACGTAAAAGTATTGCTTTTTGCTGACGATATGATCTTATGTCTAGAAAACCCCAAAGACTCCATCAAGAGACTCCTGGAACTGATAAATAAATTCAGCAAAGTCTCAGTTTACAAACATCAATGTACAAAAATCAGTAGTATTCCTATACACCAATAGCAGTCAAACTGAGAGTCAAATCAAAGACTCAATACCATTCACAACAGCTACAAAGAAAACAAAACACCTAGGAATATACTTAACCAAAGAAGTGAAAGATCTCTACAAAGAGAACTATGAAACACTGAGGAAAGAAATCACAGATGACACAAACAAATGGAAAAACCTATCATGCTCATGGATTGGTAGAATCAACATTGTTAAAAATGTCCATCCTACCCAAAGTGATTTACAGATTCAATGCAATCCCCATCAAAATAACAACATCATATCTCATAGATATACTAAGAATAAAAAAAATGGAGATAATATCACTCCTATTTCACACTGTGACTGACCTGTAGCAGTGTTAAAATATACTTCAAAGTGTCTTACCTGCCCCTTTGGCATGCTCCTGGGCCATCCTCAGCAAGTCTGTTCAGACAAGGCAGGCGTAACTAATGACTTATGCAAGGCAATGACACATCACACCCTAAAGCAGGCATCGGAAATGCTGAGATCTACTGCCCCTGTCCCTCAGCTTTAATAAGGAGAATTAAGAATGACCATGTTGTTTTAGAAAATATCATCTTGAAAGCTCTATAGATGTGCTGATTTGCTTTGATTGCTTTATGACGTACCCATTTTCTTCCCATTATAGATTATGGAGTAGACAGCTTTCTTCTTAAAGGAAGACAGACCATTTTAAAACTTTTCTTCCCATGCAGGATGCACCACAGTGAGATCACCGTCCAGCCCACTGTGTTATTATAACTCAGGACATTCATGTGGGTTTAATGCTTGAAAAGGGAACTGCATGATTCCCAGATGTTAGGGCCCCTTACCAAGAATGTTTGCTTAACATTGAAAGAAAGGTTTCCCTGGGAACATAATTCCTGGGGGACAGGATCAGGTGCTGCTTAATAGATATTAAGTAGACGCAGAGTAAATCGTGGGCTGACATAGGGAAGTTGGCTGCTGCTTAGGCAAATTCACGCTTCAGCCTTGGCCAGCAACCCAGAAGTTCAAACAGTCAAGGCTGGAAGCCACAGGCATTGAGGATCTAAGAAACCACCCACAAAATCATCCTTCCTCCAGGCTCAGCCTCCTCAAACAAAAATCCCACTCTGTTCCCAGGCCGGAGAGCCTCCAGGGTGGGAATTGATTCACAGATGTGTCACTGTATTCATTTGCTCCATAGGTATGCGTGCAGGCTGGCCCCATATACAATAGACGGTCCAAGTTAACAAAAGACTCAGGGAATTTAAAAATTGATTTTCACATTATCATCATGAAAAAATTAGAACATACAGGTAAGCATCATCAATTTTAAAAAGGACTCAAAATCCCCAAACCCAGAGATTAAACGTTGTTAACAATCTACTATATCTCCTTCCAGCCTTTTGTCTCTATGTGTGGGAGTGTTTACATAGATTTTTTTTTAATTTCAAAATATTATAGTGGTACAAATGATGGTTTTGGTTACATGTATTGATTTTGTTATGCTCGAGTCAGGATTATAAGTGTGTCCATCACCCAGAGAGTGTTCACTGTACCCATTACCTAGGTTTTCACCCATCCCCTCCCCGCCCCCACTGCTTGATTTCCACTGAGTTTTACTTCCCTCTGTGCACATGTGTGCTCATTGGTTAGTTCCAATTTAGTAGCAAGGACATGTGGTATTTGTTTTTCCATTCTTTAGATACTTCACTTAGAATAATGGTCTCCAGTTCCATTCAAATTGTTGCAAAAGGCTTTAATTCATCCTTATTCATGGCTGAGTAGTATTCCACAGTATACATATGCCATATTTTGTTAATCTACTCATGAATTGATGGACACTAGGGCTGATTCCATGTCTATGCAATTGTGAATTGTGCTGCAATAAACATTTGAGTGCAGGTGTTTTCTGATAAAATGACTTCTTTTCCTTTGGGTAAATACGCAGTAGTGGGATTGATTGCTAGATTGAATGGTAGGTCTACTTTTAGTTTTTTGAGGAATTTCCATACTGTTTTCCATAGAGGTTGTGCTAATTTGCAGTGTATAAGCATTCTTCTCTCTCTGCATACATGCCAGCATCTATTGTTTTGGGATTTTTTAAATCAAAGCCATGCTAACTTGGGTAAGGTGATATCCCATTGTGGTTTTCATTTGTATTTCCCTGATAATAATGAGTGATGTTGAGCATTTTTTCATATGTTTATTAGCCATTTGTGTATCTTCTTTAGAAAAGCTTCTCTTCATGTCTTTTGACCACTTTCTAATGGGGTTGTTTGTCTTTTTACTTGCTAGTTTGCGTGAGCTCTTTTTATATTCTTGTTGTTAGCCCTTTATCCGATGTACAGCTTGTGACTATTTTCTCCCATTCTACAGGTTGTCTATTTGCTCTGTTGATTGTTTCCTTATCTGTGCAGAAACTTTTCAATTTAATCAAGTCCCATTTATTTATTTTTGTGTTGCCACTGGGGTCTTAGCAATAAATTCTTTGCCTAGGCCAATATCTAGAGAAGTTTTTCCAACATTTTCTTCTAGAATTCTTATGGTTTCATGCCTTACATTTAAGTCTTTTATCCATCTTGAATTGATTTTTGTGAGTGGTGAGAGATATGGATCCTGTTTCATTCTTCTGCATGTGGCTATCCAATTTTCCCAGCACCCTTTATTGAGTAGAGCTTCTTTTTCTCAGTGTATATTGTTGTCTGCTTTGTCAAAGATCATCAGATGGCTGTATGTGGGTGGTTTTATATCTTGGTTCTCTGTTCTATTCCATTGGTCTATGTCTCTATTTTGGGGCCAATACCATGGCTGTTTTCATTACTATAGCCTTGTAGTATAGTTTGAAGTCTGGTAATGTGATGCCTTCAGATTTGTTCTTTTTGCTTGAGATTGCTTTGACTAGTCAGGCTCTTTTCTGGTTCCAAATGAAGCATAGAATTATTTTTTTTTTGTATCTGTGAAATATGACATTAGTATTTTGATGGGGATTGCATTGAATATGTAAATCACTTTGGGTAGGATGTTGATTCTAATGATCCATGGGCATGACATGCTTTTCCCATTTGTGTCATCTGCAATTTCTTTCCTCAGTGTTTCATAGTTCTCTTTGTAGAGATCTTTCACCTCCTTGGTTAAGTATATTCCTAGGTATTTTATTTTCTTTGAGGCTATTGTGAATGGTATTGAGTCTTTGATTTGACTCTCAGTTTGACTGTTATTGGCATATAGGAATCTTACTGATTTTTGAGCACTGAATTTGTAAACTGAGACTTTGCTGAATTTATTTATCAGTTCCAGGAGTCTCTTGGTGGAGTCTTTGGATTTTTCTAGATATAAGATCATATCATCAGCAAAAAATGATAGTTTGACCTCCTCTTTCCCAATTTTGATACCCTTTATTTCTTTCTCTTGCCTGATTTCTCTGGCTAGGACTTCCACTGTGTTGAATACAGGTGGTGACAGTGGGCCCCCCTGTCCTGTTCTGGTTCTTAGGGGGAATGCTTTCAACTTTTTCCCATTCAATATGATGTTGGCTGTGGGTTTGTCATATATGGCTTTTATAAACTTGATATATGTTTCTTCTATGCCTAGTTTGTTGAGGGTTTTTAATCATGAAAGGGTGCTGAATTTTGTCAAATGTTTTTGTATCAATTGAGATGATCATATATGGTCTTTTCTTCTGTTTATGTGGTGAATCACATTTATTGATTTATGTATGTTGAACTATCCTTGCATCTCAGATGAAGCCTGCTTGGTAATGCTGGATTATTTTTTTTGACATGCTGTTCAATTTGGTTTGGTAGTATTTTATTGAGGATTTTTGCATGTGTATTCATAAGGAATATTGATCTATAGTTTTCTTTTTTTGTTATATTCTTTCCTGGCTTTGGTATCAAAGTGATATTGGCTTCATAAAATGAGTTGGTGAGGATTCCCTCCTTCTTGATATTATGAAATAATTTCTGCTGGATGGGTACCAGCTCTTCTTTGTGGGTCTGGTACAATTTGGCTATGAATCCATCTGGTATGGGGCTTTTTTTATTAGAAGATTTTTTTTATTACTGCTTCAATCTCATTCATCCTTATTGATCTGTTCAGGAGTTGTAGTTCTTCCTGGTAGAGTCTCGGAAAGTTGTGTGTTTCCAGGAATTTGTCCATTTCCTCTACATTTTCAAGTTTATGTGTGTAGATATTTTCATAGTATTCACAGATGACATTTTGTATTCCTGTGGTTTCAGCAGTACTACCTCCTTTTTCATTTCTAATTGAGCTTATTTGGGTACTTTCTCTTCTATTCCTGGTTTATAGACCTCTACTAAGAGGTCTATAAATTTTCTTTATCTTTTCAAAGAACCAACTTTTTGGTTCATTGATCCTTTGTATTTTTATTTTCCATTTCATTTAGTTCTGCTCTGATCTTAGTTATTTCTTTTCTTTTACTGGCTTTGGGTTTTGTTCTTCCTTTTCTACTTCCTTAAGACATGTCATTTAGATTGTTAATTTGTGATCTTTCTGTCTTTTTGATGTAGGCATTTAAGGCTATGAATTTTCCTTTTAGGACTGCTCTTGGTGAATTTCACAAATTTTGGTAGCTTGTGTCCCCTTTGTCATTCAGTTTGAGGAATCATTTGATTTCCATCTTCATTTCATTATTGATTGGTATGAATGAATATCCATAATCATTCAGCAGTAAGTTGTTTAATTTCCATAACTTTGTGTAGAATTGAGTGTTTCCCTTGGAGTTTGATTTTTAGTTTTATTCCACTGTGGTTTGAGAAGATACATGGTATAATTTCTATTTTTTTGAATTTGTTGAGACATGTTTTGTGGCCTAAGAAATGATCAATTTTGGAGAATGTTCCATGTGCTGATGGGAAGAAAATATATTCAGTGGTTTTTGGATGAAATGTTCTGTAAATATCTGCTAAGCCCATTGTTTCTAAAGTCTTGTTTAAGTCCAGTGTTTATGTATTTTATGCTTGGATGATCTGTCCAGTTCTATTGGTGGGGTGTTGAAGTCCCCAGAAATTATAATGCTGTTATTTATCTCTTTGATTAGATTTGGTACGGTTCACTTTATAAATCTGGATGCTCCCGTATTAGGTGCATAAATATTTAGGATTGTTATGTCTTCTTGTTGAATTGCTCCCTAACATTATATAATGACAATCTTTTTCTTTACTGTTGTTGACTTAAAGTCTATGTTATCTGATATGAGAATGGCTACACCTACTTTCTTTTGGTTTTCATTTGCATGGAATATTTTTTTCCATCCCTTCATCTTCAGTCTATATGAGTCCTTGTGGGTTAGATGTGTTTCCTGGAGATAGCAGATAATCGTGTCATATTTTTTCATCCATTCAGCCAGCCTATGTCTCTTGAGTGGGGCATTCAGACCATTCACATTGATTGATAGAATTGACATGTGGAATGCTGTTCTGTTCATCCTATTGGCTAGTACCTTATTGCTTTGTTTTACCTCTTGTACTATTGTTTTATATGAACTCTGAACTGTAGCTTTTTGGTGGTTTTACATTGGTAGGTCTCTATTGTGCTGATCCATGTATAATGCAGTTCTGAATATTTTCTGCAGGTCAGATCGGGCCTTGACAAATTTCCTAAATGTTTCCTTGTCTGCAAAAGTCTTTATCTCTCCTTCATATATGAAACTTAGTTTTGCAAAATACAGAATTCTAGGCTGGCAGTTGTTCTGTTTAAGAAGACCAAAGATGGGGCCCCTTCTTATTTGTAAGGTCTCATTTGAGAAATCTGCAGTTAGCCTGATGGGTTTTCCTTTGTAAGCTACTTGATGTTTTCACCTCATGGCTCACAAGAGTTCTTCCTTTGTGTTGACTTTGGCTAGTCTGATGACTACGTGTCATAGTGATTGCCTGTTGGCAACAAATCTCCCAGGTGTTCGCTGAGCTTCTTGTACTTGGATCTAAATCTCTAGCAGGACCAGGGAAGTTTTCCTCAATTATTGCCTCAAATAATTTTTCCAGCTCTTGTGCACTTTCTCAGGGATGCCTATGAATCTTATATTTGGCTGCTTTACATAATCCCATATTTCTTATTGGCTTTGTTCATTCCTCTTAATTCTGTATTCTTTATTTTTGACTGACTGAGTTAATTCAGTAGAGTTGTCTTCAAGCTCTGAGATTCTTTATTCTGCCTGGTCTAGTCTATTGTTAAAACTTTCCACCATGTTCTGGATTTCCTTGAATGAATTTTCCATTTCCAGAATTTCATTTTTTGTAATATGTTGATCTCTTTAGTGATTTCTTCATTCATTTCCTGAATGGTTTTTCTGGTTTCTTTGAGTGAATTTCCACTTTCTCTTGAATTTCATTGAGCTTTCCTACAATCCATATTTGGAATTCTTTATCTGTCATTTCAAGATTTTCATTTTGTTTGGTAGCCATTACTAGAGAGCTGGTGTTCCCTTTCAGGTGTCCTTTCACTCTGATTTTTCATACTTACAGAGTTCTTTCACTGATTCCTTCTCATCTGGGACAGTTGTCACTTCTTATTTTGGGATTTTCTTTTGTTTAGGTGGGGCTTTTTTTTTCTTTCCCCCTCACTCATAAGGGAGTATCTGTTGCATATGTTGGGTAAGAAACTTTGGCTTTGTTTGTGAGTGCTTTGATGGGGGTCTAGGTCCTGGATGGATGCCTTAGCTATAGATACTCTTAGCGTGGTGGTTTTCTCAGTTGCTAATTGTTTATAGTCTATTCAGTGATGAGCTCTGTGTATGGGCAAATTCCCTGTCTCTGTTTTTTGAGGGAAGGTGAAGGTCTTTGAGATTCTTTCTCTTTCCCAACCCCTGTGGTCTTCGTAACAGTGTGAATTGCATTGACACACTCAGTTTAATCTCTGAGACAGTAGGTGGTGCTTATGGGTAACAATCATCCACACACTGTGTCATTGAGTCAGTAAATGCTGTAAAGGGCTGTGCAAATTGACCTCCCTGTCAGTAGGTGGTGCTTGCCAGAAGGAACAAGCTGCAGTGTTATTTTTGGGACCTGTGATTGGCTCCAGCCCCTCAAGGGAAACACTCAAATGCCTCGGGTGGTGAGTGGGGCCCTAGAACTTCCAGGTGAGTCCTTATTCTCCACCATAGTATAGGCAGGTGGGGGAATGGGGCTGGGCATGGCTGGGTTGGGTGAGCCTGCCCTCAGGTTCCATAAAAGCTGGTAAGATAACTGGATTGGCATGGGTCAAAGGTCCACTCTCAGGATTATAGGGAAAGCCACCAGGGAGGGGCTGAAGCCCTATGGGGAGGACAAAGGTGCATGGGGGCTGGAGAAGCAATGTGGCACCTGCTATCTCAGCTCAGGTCTGTGGTAATGGAAAGCACCAAAGGCAGCTGGGAGCCTGGTGCCTTGTCCTCCAGAAGCTCCCAGTTCACTGACAGCAGCAGCCTTGGGGCTCATGAGGGTAGAAAGGCTCTTCAGCAGCTCAGGAGTCTGCTGACTGCAGAGATATGAGGGATGGAGAAACAAACTGCTCCACCTACCCTTTTCACTGGACTCCAAGCTTCTCCAGGGCTGACCTTTGCTGATATCTTGTTTTTTCTTGTTCTACTCCACAACTTCTTCCCATGAAATCTCTTGTGAGTTCTGGCACTTTTCTCTCAGAATTACACCTGATCTATGATTTTTTGATTCTTTTTTTTTCATCTAAAACTTTTCCTTCTTTCTGAGACAATCTAGTAGCTGGTGTCTCTGATCAGCTATTTTCTCTGTCTGTGCTATATATAGTTTTAAATAAATTTGATTGCTCTAACAATGCTGCTTTATAGTCCTTTTCTAGATACTATTCTGTGCTAGACATGTTCCCAGGTCATTAATTATTCTGCTCTAGTGATTTTTTTAATAGCCACGTAACATTCCAACATATAAATGTACCATAGTATGCTGAATAATTGCTTTACAGTTTCAGGTTTAGATAATTTTCAGTTTTTCATTATTAAAGATAACACTGTATGAGCATGATTGAACATAAATATTTGTGGGCATCTCTGATTATTTTCTAAGACTAAATCTAGTCAAGTGGAATTATACAATCAAAACAAACGAATATTTTTAAGGCTTCAAAAAGGGTTTGCGACCTTATACTCCTACCCATGAAGCATGAAAGGGACCCTTTTCCAAAGGTGGCTTTTAGGCAGGGCAACTCTGGTGGCCCGACCTAGGGCCCCCTGCCTCAGACAGAGCTAACTTGAGCCCCAGAAGCTGCTGCTGGGCAGCTGTGTGCAGAAGGCTGCTTTTGCCCCTCTGGGCCTTCCAGTCACATTTACTCATCTCTACAGCCAGGCCAGCTAAAGCATGTGGAGGTCAGGTGATGTGTGTGGGGTCATGCAGCCAGCAGTGACTCAGCCAGACCCACTCCAGCTCCTGAACCTTGCTCAGATCACAAGGCTGAGAGCATTCGCTTCCCTGAGGCCCATTGTTCCCAAATAATTAGAAGAGGCTACTTGCACTTGAATTTGTGGATATTAAGTTTTTGGAACAAGCGGTTCAGCCCCATGACTCTGTTAATTGGTGACACTAAGTGCTATATAATCCCACCTTTCTTTTCCTTTTTGGAAATAATCAGAGAATGATTTGTGGAGCTTCCCTGCAATGTATAATTTGCAATGAGGCTTTGTGATGAGTATATTCAGGTGCCCATCTGAGACTCAGACTCAAAGACACAACTATTGAACTAGATCAAAACAACAATTCTGGTACATCTGATTCATTGTGACTCATACATAAAACCCAAGCTTCCTGGTAAGGTAGTGGAACACTTTCACCAGCATAAGAAAACCCCTGATGACAAAGGTTGGCCAACTCTTGGGGATTCTTGTCTACTTCATTCATAATTCAGTAAGCCAAATTACATTCAGGTGACCCATAGTCAAGTCAACATAACAAGACCAAGTCTCCTCAGGGGGTGCAGCCAGCATGGGAGAGAACCACAGCTATTCTGCAGTGGGTCTGTGCTTCCAGTGGTGGACTACTCTGGATTACTCCCTGGTATGGTGACTGTGAGTTCAAGGTTCTCCATGGACATTGTGCTTTTTCCAATTCTTATCCACAGAGAAGGGCAGTTGAAACCCAGATGTCCTCTTAGGGCCCAGCACCATTTGAAAGTAGAAGGGCATGGATGTGTCCCTTCAGCTGGAAGATGACTCCTGACGCTTTCCCTAGGAGGGTACATCAGTTACATCCTCTATGAAGGCATTAACAGATGAACCTAACATATAAAAATTAAACAACATAAACACCCTGAAGAGACACACGCTTGTTATTTATCTGCATCCATAAATACGCAAACATTTAACGTAGATGATCCCAAACTATGATTCAGGTAAGTGTTTACAGAACCAGGGCCCAGGAATGCCTCTGGGTACCTTTTTGCATGAGGTTGCATTGCAGGAAGGCTTTTGGTTTTTAGCTGGAAGATAATGATTGAATTAGATGAGGAGTCCCTGGGACACAGAGCAAAGGGGGAATGAGGGAAGAGGACAGTGGAGGGATGGAACGGCATTTGAATCCTGTAAGGACTTCAAGGGTGCTTCTGAGCTGGGAGGAATAAAGGATGACAACAGCTGGTCCTGGTCCTCACTGCTGCTCTGATGCTCTGAGGGAAAGCCCGAGAGCCTTGCATGTTAGCTATCAGCACAGACACTGGTGCCACTCGTCATGGTGCCTGCCAGCACGAAAGGACTAAGACTCCTTCACAGGATGTTGAGAGTAGAAGACACGGAGGAGGGAGAGAGAAAGAATATGGCAAACACCATGTGGGAGCGTATCCAGTAGCCTGACTCAAGATTTCCTGTGGGAGAATTTTGGGGAAGCCCAGAAATACTTGGGTGGGGAGATTTTACAAGGTGGTGCAGGGGACGTTGGGGCCAGAGCAGGAATCCCAGTTGTAAATGCCAATTATCCATCACACCAAAGTCCCTTGTTTTGATGCAGCAATCCTTTATTGCTTGGCATTTAGGTGGTTTCCAGGTTTTTGTTACTAAAAATAACAGTGAGAAATATCCTTGAACGTCAATTTTTATGTGTCTCTCAGGTTAAATTCATATACATCTGTCAACACATTTAATATGGTGTCTATCTAGTTAAAATCAAACATTGAATTATAAGTTATATATATATCAGTATTCACATATTCAAGTATACAATTTGATGACTTTTTAGAATTATCTTAACCTTTATTATCATTCAAGCTGATAAAATAATTCCAAAACATGTAGGCTGGAAAAGCCCATTTTATTTTATTTTATTTTTTAATTTTTCCTTTTATTTCCTCATATTATGGAGGTACAAATATTATTAGGGTTACATATATTGCCCCTGCCACCCCTCCCCCATCCCTCCATGCCAGATCTTCAAGCATGTCCAACCCCCGGGTGGTGTGCACCGCTTCCATTATGTAAGTATACACCCTTCCCCTCCGCCCCCCTCCCACCTGCCCACCACCCGAAAAAAGTTATTCTAGCACCAACTTCATAATAAAGCAATGTAATAATTCATTAAATCAGTACCAAACATATCTCAAATTTTTTTTTAAGAATAAAAAGGCAACTTTTGTTAAGTGTTTTATTGTAGTCAAGGGGACCAGAGGAAGAGTAGAAAATGAGACACAGCAGGAAAGGAAATCAATAAATACTGAATTATCAGGCAGATTATCCCTGTGGGCCACCAAGTTTCAATACCATTTGAGAACTCTGAGAGATGGTGTAGAACACACTTCAGAATTACCCCACTTGATAGGGATCTGGGGTACTTATTTACCTTCTGCCCATCTATGATTGCTTTTTAAAAATTATTTTATTGTGATTAGAACACTTAGCATGAGATCTACCCTTTTAATAGACTTTTAAGTGTACAATACAGTAATGTTATCTGTAGGTACAAAGTTGTACAGCATATCTCTAGAACTTATTTATCTTGCATAATTGAAATTTTGTGCCCATTGTTCACCAACTCCCCATTCCAACCTCTACCCCAATCCTCTGGCAACCACCATTCTACTCTCCGCTTCTGTGAGTTTGACTATTTTAGAAACTTCATATAAGTGGAATCATGCAGTATTTCTCTATGACTGGCTTATTTCACTTAGCATAATATCCCCAAGGTTGCACATGGCAGGTTTCCTTCTTTTGTAAGACTAAAGAGTATTCTACGGTATGTGTATACCACAGTTTTTACATCCATTCATCCATTGGTGGATATTTGGGTTGTTTTCACATCTTGGCTTGTGAATAATGCTGCAATGAACATGCGAGTGGTAACATCTCCTTGAGATCCTGATTTCAATTCTTTTGGATAAATACCGAGACCTAGGGTTGCTGGATGATATAGTAGTTCTATTTTTAATTTTTTGAGAAACCTCCATACTGTTTTCCATAGTGAGTGTACCATTTTGCATGCTCTCCAAACGTGTACAAGTGTTCCAGATTTTCTACATTCTCAACATTTGGGTAGGGGCTGGGCCTGAAAAGAAAGGATGGATGGATGGAAAGAACGTGAGGAGGGTGAATGAAGGGTCAGGTGAAAACACCTGCTCGAAGTTGCTTGTTTGCTGTGTGCAAAGGTCAGCTATGGAAGTTGTTCAAGAAATTAGCAAATGGCCCCAACCCTTTGCACATGTCCTTGGAAATAAATATGGGGAGGAACTTAGCTGAGGGGGCTATTTTCTCCTTCAGACTTTGGCCTCTCCCCTTCTCACATTGTGTTTTGAGTAATTATTTATTCCTTTGCTACTGAGTTCAGGAGCAAAAAGCAGCCTCAACACACTTGTCCTTTTTAAAAATATATAATAGTCATCCTAACAAGTGTGAGGCGATATCTCTTTGTAGTTTTGATTTGCATTTCCATAATGATTAGTGACGTTGAGCATCTTTTAGTATACCTGTTGGCCATTTGTGTGTCTGCTTAGGAGGAATATCTATTCAAGTCTTTAGCCCAATTTTTAAAGCAGGTTATTAGTTGTTTGCTATCGAAGTTCCTTACATAATTTAGAAATTAACCCCTTATCAGATATATACTTTGCAAAAATTTTCTCCCATTCTGTAAGTTGCCTTTTCACTCTATTGATGATTTCCTTTGTTGGTAGAAGCTTTTTAGTTTGCTTCAGTCCCACTTGTCTATTTTTACTTTGGTGCCTATGTTTTTGGTGTCATATCTATGAAATCATTGTTAAAAATGAATGTTATGAAGCTATGTAATAGGAGGTTTCATAAAAGAGTCACAGGTACTAAGTAACCATTCTCCAAAGCAGAAGATGCCACAATAATACCCATGTGTTGCACACATGTTGTTTTGTATTTACAGTCTTGAGAAGGACTCTCTGGAAGGTTTAGCATTTTTTTTTCCTATTTATTGGTTCCCTCACGGGGGGAGGTGAGGGTTGGGGGTATTTAAAACCTATGCTGCTCCAGTGTGCTGTTCCCAAGTCACTGAGGCTGTAGGATAGCAGCGTAACTACAGGTGAAGAAAAGCATTTTGTTGATATTTATTTGAAAATACAGTCAAATGGCAGTTTTGGAAATAATGTAGAAACAGATTGAAAAGTGGCCTTCTAACTCTTTTATGTTGGACAAAAGCATGGTGCTCATCTAGGCCTCCCCAATGCATAGGTAGATGAAGGACAGATGGCATAAGGGATGCCGTAAGCTCTGCTGGTCAGAAAAAACATCAATCTGCACGCTTGGCACTAGAGGGCCTGGGTTTGAGTTCAGCTCTCTTTGACTTTCAGCAAATAAGTGATTCTTTGGGAGTCTCTATTTTTTTATTAATAAAATACGGACACTACCTTTCATGGTTGCTGTAATTGTTCAACGATACAACATGTGTGGAAACGGCTAATACAGGGCCTTGTGTTATCTACACAGGATAGATACTCAACAGACACACGTTGAATCTGAATGCGTTGGATATTCAAGGTTGCTATTTAGACCAAAGTATTTTATTAAGCTACCACAAACCATTAGCACCTTATTTCAAGGTAGCTTTTCAGACTTCTCTGTTATTTAGCAAGGACCTGTGAGAATGCACCACTTGATAGTCACTTTTGAGCAGGGGGTGCTGAGGGGGGAAGTCCTATAAAAGAAAGAAGAGGAGAACATCAAAGGCATAAGGTATTTCCCAAGGTGATTTTCATCTGTTGGGTGGCGTTTCATCTGTTGAGTAAGTTTCACACTAGGTTTCACGCTTGGGCAGCCAGAGTGGATGGCGTTGGCTGGGTGAACTTGGAAGCAGAAAAGAATATCACAAGGGAAACATTAATGAGAAAGAAGCAGAATGCAAGGCCACAAAGTCAATGTTTTCTGATTTTACATTTAGCCTTTATCTTAAATCATTTATTGTTTCAACATATTTTTCCATCACAACAGGCAGGCCTAGCATTGTTCTGGGTGCTACAGACAGTTCGGAAACCAGGGCCCATACTCTCCAATGAGTAAGCCATATATGATATATTATATACTAGTTCATATAGATATGAACTAGTATTTCAAAATGGTTGGTACAGACCATGAGCATTTTAGGAGTTCAAAAAGAAGAGACACTAAGAGTGGAACTGCCGGGGTGTTCAAAACAGGTGTTTGTCTATTATTTTTTAAGTTCTCTTTTCCCCACAGTCCTGGTATAAGTAACTGCGCTTGGGGGCCTGGTGGTAAGACAGAAGGGGTGAATAGGTATTATGTGATTTCAGCAATAAAGACTTTGCTGAACTGAAAATTGCCTCCCTCCTATAACACTGACCCTGTGCTCTTAGACAAAGTTTATATGCTTATCTTGCAAGACTGATTTATTTTCCAAGAGGCTCTCCCATCTCTCAAACCAACTGATTCCTGAGAGTTACTTGACCATCAGTGCTCTAAACACATTGGATTTTCAAACTGGCCTCAGCTGAGACTAACAGCCTAGATCCCCTGCCTCACAGGAATCCCTAACAACCAGCAAGGAACATCTGGTCATCAGTTCCTTAAATAACCATTGAGTGGAGTCAACCTACGGGTTGTTATGGAGCCACTGTGGGGACATAGCAGGGGTGGGGGGTGAGAACATAAGGACCATTGTCTAACATGATTAAGCCCAAGAGAGGAATGGAGGAAACAGGTGAGTGTGAATGGGAAGGGTGGTTCACTAAAGATAAAGACAAAGAGCATTTTCAAGATAAGAGAATGAAATCTCCTTGTTGGAAATATCCATTCCTCACAGACTGACTCTTTCAATTTGCCTGCATAAGGGTGGCATTTGGATAACTCGCCCCTGGTCTATGAGAATCTTTCTTGCTGCTGGTACAAATCACTACTCCTGGGCATATCGTCCTGTGTTAGTTTCCGCTCCCACTGTAGAACCTGGACAGGCTTGAAACAGAGAACAGCTGCATGGGAATGGTGTAGAGTTGAGATTAACCATGGCTTTGTTTGAGGGATCAGATCAGCTTTATCAATGGCAGATTTATGGGGAGGAACAATGGAAGATTCATTCATTAAGCTGATATTTGCAAAGCACCCACCCTGTGGCAGTACTCCACAGAAGGTAATGAGAGGAAAAGACTGAAGACACTGAAAAGTTAAAAAGGATAGACTAGACCTAAAAAGCAAACACACTTCCCTCTGGAACTTGTCATGAAGATGAAAGTGTGGTTTTTAAGGAATAAACAATCCCAGGTAAATACTGGAATATCATTCATGAAAACTTGTATTGAACATTCACTACTGGTCAGGCAGCTTTCTTTTTTTTTTTTTTAATTCAGAATATTATGGGGGTACAAACATTTTGGTTACATGTAATGCGCTTGCTTTCTATGAGTTGTACAGGGGCTGTGGGATGAAAGAGAAGAGAGAGAGAGACTACAGTGGGTAAGATATAAACCTGGCACTCAAGGAGTTCTTGGTCTATGGGAAAATCAGATAAATAAATATGTAATCCAAAGTATAAGGTTGCAAATGCCATACTAGAAATACAAATCCATCCAGAAGTCCTCCTCCCAGGTATCAGGGTCCCAGATTCCCCCATCCAGGCTCCTGACCTTGGCATAAGAAACCTGCTTTGGCTGAGAGTTTAAACATTTTTGAAGTTTAGTCCTCAGATAATCAGGTTCTGGGCATGTCTCTACTTGCAGCTGCAGGAGATGAGGAGTTCTGCATGCAAATAAGGAGACCTCTGGCTTTTACCCATGGCATTCAAATGTCTGTTACTCAGCTGTTTGTTATGTTTCTGCAAAGCGTTGATGGCCTTTAGCAATAGCTATTGAGGAATATTGTTATCCTTGTAGCTATGATTTCCTCCACATGCCTCAAAAGCCAGATACATCACACCCTCTAGTGCACTCTTTTCTACCAGTATACCTTCCCAACTCACCACTGATAAAAGTTTAACCACCTTGGATCAACACCTTGTGCCAGGGGCTCTTTGTGATCTACCTTCCACCAGTAACGGTATCTGGTATTCTCACTGCCAGCTGGAAATGAAACCATAACTTTCTGCCTATTTTCTGGGGCTACCCTTAAGTTGGGTTCTCTGGAAGGAGACACTATGACAAATTTTAAGGACAAGTTATTTATTATGGATGAACACCCATAAAGGCAGGATGAAGAAATAGGATTAGACAGAGAAAGTTGGAGACGATGGAGAACTTAAGAGCTAGGATTACTCACCAGTAACCTTGCAGTGGGCTGAAACAGCCAGGACTTTATACCCACTTTCCTCAGCCATGGATGAGGACCATTTCTATAAAAATGCAACATCAGGCAGCTGAGGCAGACCCTAAAGGAGCTGACAGCTGGAGGCTGCCAGCTAATCACACTGTCCACAAGTGGGTAGCAAGTCATTCCTTCAAGGGGTATCTGGACAGACTACCACAAGGCTTGAACTAAGATCCACTAAGGAGACAATAGATGATGACAGATATGTGGATAGATGTGTATAGATATGTATGAATATCTATACACATCTATCTCTACATGTGTATAGATATGTATACAGAGAGAGAAAAGGAGAAAGAGAAGGTAAAGAAAGAGAAATTATGGAATAGCATTAGTATTTTCTGTAAATCAAGAAAATGTTAATTTGCAAAGATCAAGGATGGTGTGACCAGAAATTAAAAGAAGAAATTTGGAAATTCTGGCCAGGATGAAAGGTTTAAGTGTTTTGACAGAGTTTTTAAATGGCACTACTGTTGCAGATCAGTTCAAGTTCATAGCATAAATTTACAGAAGGCCAATCCCATAAGCTTTTGAATCTTTATCTCACAGTCTCACAATGTCAAGGGAAGGTCCAGAGAACATAGTAGGTGCATACCAGGGTTTGGGGTTGACATGATGGACATGGCTAAATGCCAAATGGATAGAGGCAATGTTGTAATAACTGGCCATGGACCACAAGCCGAATGGAGCATTGAGTGGAGTTAGAAGGGCTCCTATGGTAGACAGGAATGGTAAGCAATTTAAGCTACCAGAAGGGTAGAATGGGATTTTTAGTTCTTATGAGAGAGTGGAAGAGAGACTAGAGGAAAAGGTTGCAATAGAAAGATGAAAGGACCAGACCTTGGTTGGGAAATCTCCCATGAAGAGAGCCAGGATATAGCTGTGCAGAAGGAAAGTTGGTATGAACGAGAGATGAAGGCTGGTGCAATCAAACAAGGCAAGAGAATGTGAGAAATGACTTGTTTTCATCATTGTCATCAAGAAGCTTTTAATAAATCCTGGAATAATTGGAATTGAATTATAGGTACTGCACAGAGCAAGGTAATACATGCTACGTCTGCCCACTGGAAATTTATAATCTGCAACTCCCGGGAGGAGATGAAAACCAGTCTCTCCATGTCAGAAAAAAAAAAAAAAAGGCCTCACTTGCTTTTTGCAAACTAAGAGGAACCAAGAAAATGTTTTGGTGACAAGTAGTAGGCCTACAATGCTAAAATATGTTGAAATCTACTTTGGCGGACTGAGGGTCAGAACACATTTTTAAAAACAGACATCAAATGGCTTCTTCCTCTTTCACTTTCTGCCGCAGTGTCTGCTTGGCAAGGAAAATGACTCATTAATAAATTTAGCGCCAGAGGCCTGACTCATTCAGAAACCTCTTAACAACCACCTCACCCAATCTTACTATATACTTTAGCTAATGATATTCTCCAGCTTGGGCTGTCAGAATTATACCTTACACATGGGTAATGGGTTTTATAGCTTGTACTAGAAGTACGCTAATAACGTGAATTCCCATTTTAGTGATGTTGAAGCTGAGCGAAGTGAATCACCTTGGGCTAAACACTAAATAGAGGATGAAATTGTACTTCGTATCGCCAGAACCAGCAGGTGTCCACAGCAAAACCCTCCGGTCTAGAGCAGACACTCCAATTGGAAGGTTGAGGTCTAACCCCCATGACCTCACAGAAATAACTACTACCGAATTTGAAGAAGTGGCAGCAGGTCTGCGAATGAGCAATTCGAGGACAGGAATAATTTCTTATCTAACTTTGTATTTTCTGTGCCTAGCTCAGAGCTTGGTAATTTGCATTCAAAAAAGATGGTTTGTTGAACGGATGAATGAAATATCTTAAATATCAATTTTTGTGATCACTGTCATTCCCAAGAGGAATATAATTAAATGCATACTTTTTAGCTATGACAAACTATGTAGTTCTCAGCAGTGAAGTTCACTCAAATCTAAGCATCAAGGATAAAGAAATCTATTGCATTGAAGAATCTTCAGTCTCCTTGGTCTTATTCTTTTGATCAGTGTTTGATGCTAATATCCAAGTAGTTTCTGGGGCAGACGTAGGGGAGGGGCTCGACATGATTCCAAACATAAATCCAGACTCCTAAGCCTGGGCTCCCCAAAGCGTCACTTTCTTATGTTTGTCATCTGACTATCAGAAGCTTCAGTGGCATCCCTGTGGTGCTAGTCAAGGTAGCAATGTATGTGTCAAACCAAGAGAACAATGTTAAATTGCTGAGTAACAATTTGGGGCTGTCACCCCAAATTGCAGTGCCCACTAAGCAAGTCTTACAAGAGCAAAAGTGCATCCTTCCACACTGATTCTAGATTCTGTTAGAGTCAGATGCAGCTTTAGCTGCTTTTGACAGCCATCTCATGACCACAAAGAACCCAGACATTGGATGTCAGAGTGGAGAAAACATGGATCTCCAATGACTTTTTAAAGTTTCTGAATCAACCTTGGAGCCTGTTCTAACTCAAGGCTTCCTGCTACGTGAGATGATAAATTTTCCTATTGCTCAAGCTGGCTTAGCGGGGGATTTGTTTCCGGCAGAAGCTCAAGGAGACAATGACCAATGGCCAAATGTGTGGGCACATAATAATTACTGTGAGAGCTCAGAATGAGAAAAGTTCACATCAGGCTAGTGTGGTCAGGACAGCATTCAGAGAAACAGCCTTGAAGAATGAATAGAATTTGTACAGAAAAGGCAGGAGAAAAGCATTCCAGGCAAAAACCAGAAGATGAAGGGAGTTTGAGGAGCAATAAAGAAGGACAGAGTGCAAAGCTAGGAGGAAAAGTGAGAGAAGGTTTTCAAAGACCTTGAATTATTCCCACATTAAAGTGCCTGGGACTTTGCTATTTAAGCAATAAGGCTTCAATAAAGAGCACTGAGGCTGGGTGTGGTGGGTCACACCTATAATCCCAGCACTTTGGGAGGATCCCTTGAGACCAGGAATTTGAAACCAGCCTGGGCAACACAGCGTGGCCCTGCATCTACAAAGAAATATAATCATTAGCTGGGCGTGGTGACGCCAGCTACTCAGGAGGCTGAGGCAGGAGGATCACTTGAGCCCAGGAGTTTGAGGTTGCAGTGAGCTATGATGATGCCACTGCACTCCAGCCTGGGTGACAAAGCCAGACACTGTCTCAAATAAAATAAAATAAAATAAAGTTTTGAGTGAGCAAATTATCTGTCCTTGCATTTGAAGCAGGTCCACTCACCACATTATACTCCTGCTGGCCTATAAAAACAAGTGTTGAACAATAATGAACATATAAAGCAAATGGACCCTCAACTTGGCCCCTTCACCTTGACCTGCCTCCACCTCGGTCTCCTCTCTCTGGTTCCACTCTCATGGCTCTGGGATCCTGATTTGATCCCATGTCTTTGCCTCCTTCTGCAGATTAGTCTCTCTCTCTACTTGCCCTGTGACTTAGTCCTCCCTGCTTCCCTCTCATGAGCTCTGAGTCACGTGTTCCTCAGCAGTAGACCCCTCTGATTTCTTGTTAAATGTTTTACTTCCTGACAGGCCAATCCCCATCCTGGGTACTCAGGAGAGAGAAAAAGAGGGGGAGAGATTAGGGTAGGGATGCGGGGCAGGAGTGATCCCAACATGGCTATCTTAGTCTTTTAGAGATACCTGAGGCTGGGTAATTTATTTTAAAAAGAGATTTATCTGGCTCACAGTTCAAAGTACTTTGCATGTACAGTCGTACCTTGTTTTATTGCACTTCACTTTATTGCACTTTGCAAATACTGCATTTTTCACAAATTGAAGGTTTGTGGCAACCCTGCCTTCAGTAAGCCTATTGGCACCATTTTTCTAACAGCATGCGCTTACTTTGGGTCTCTAGGTTACATATTAGTAATTCTTGAAATATTTTAAACTTTTTCATTGTTATTATATCTGTTATGGTGATCTGTGGCCAGTGATCTTTGATGTTACTATTGTAATTGTTTTGGGGCACCACCAGCTGTGCACATACAAGATGGAGAACTTAATAAACGTTATGTGTGCCCTGATTGCTTTACAAACCAGCTGTTCCCCTATGTTTCTTCCTCTCCTCAGGCCTCCCTACTGCCTAAGACATAACAATATTGATATTAGGCCAGTGGCCTCTAAGTGTTCAAGTGAAAGAAAGTGTCACACATCTCTGACTTGAGATCTAGAGCTAGAAATGATTCAGGTTAGCGAGGAAGACAAGTTGAAGAAAACAAGATAGGCTGAAAGCTAGGCTCTTGCACCAAATAGCCAAATTGTGAATGCAAAGGAAAAGTTCTTGAAGGAGATTAGAGGTACTACTCCAGTGAACACATGAATGATAAGAAAGCAAAACAGCTTTACTGCTGATATGAAGAAAGTTTTAGTGGGCTGGATAGAAGATAAAATTGGCTACAACATTCCCTTAAGCCAAAGCCTAATCCAGAGCAAGGTTCTACCTCTCTTTGATTCCATGAAGGCTGAGAGAGGTGAGGAAGCTGAAGAAGAAAAGTTGGAAGCTAGCAGAGGTTAGTTCATGAGGTTGAAGGAAAGAAGCCATCTCCATAACGTAACAGTGCCAGGTGAAGCAGAAAATGCTGATGGAGAATCTATACCAAGTTATCTAAATGATCTTGCTAATATATTTGATGAACGTGGCTACATTAACAACAGATTTTCAGTGTAGGCAAAACAGCCTTATACTATAAGAAAATGCCATTTAGGCATTTTTCACAGCTAAAGAGGAAAAATCAGTGTCTGGCTTTATAGTATAGGTTGACTCTCTTGTTAGGGACTAATGCAGATGGTGACTTTAAGTTGAAGTCAATACTCATTTACCATTCGGAAAATGCTATAGTCCTTAAGAATAATGCTGAATCTACTCTTCCTGTGCTCTACAAATGGAACAACAAAGACTGAATGACAATACATCTGCTTACTGCATGGTTTACTGAATATTTTAGGCCCACTGCTGAGATCTACTGCTCAGAAAAAAAGATTATTTTCAAAATAATACTGCCCATTGACAATGCACCCACGAGCTCCAATGGAGATGTACAGGAGATGAATGTTGTTTTCATGCCCGCTAATATAGCATCCATTCTGCAGCCCATGGATCAAGGAGAAATTTTGCATTTGAAGTATTATTATTTAAAAAATACATTTTGTAAGACTAAATGGCTGCTGTAGATAGTGATCCCCCTGATGGATCTGGGCAAAGCAAACTGAAAACCTTCTGGAAAGGATTCACCACTCTAGATGCCAATAAGAACATTCGTGATTTATGGGAGGAGGTCAAAATATCAACATTAATAGGAGTCTGGAAGAAGTCGATTTCAAGTTGTATGAATGAATTTGGGGGGTTCAAGACTTCAGTGGAGGAAGTAACTGCAGATGAGGTGGAAATAGCAAGAGACGTAGAATTAGAAATGGAGTCTGAAGATATGATTGAATTGCTACAATCTCGTGATCAAACTTGGATGGATGAAGAGTTTCTTCGTATAGATGAGCAAAAAAAAAAAACAAAAAAACCTGATTTCTTGAGATGGAATGTACTCCTGGTGAAGATGCTGTGAACATGACCAGGCCTGTCTATAGCATTTTCAAGCATGATACTCACACTGGACACAATACTGTTGTCTGAGATAAGATTTGACCCTATGTTGATGCAAACTAAGATCATGTTAGATTTTTTTGATGGGCATTGGTTCTAAATGAGCTTACTGTCAACCTAAAGCTATCTTTTTAAACTTACTGTCTTTTTTTTTTTTTTTTTTTACTTTTTACTGCAAAGCTCTCGCTCATGCACTTCACATGGAGTTGTTTTTCACATGTGAGTGACATGGTAAAAGGTCTTTGGAGAGAGACTACCTACCTGGGTTTGAATCTTGACTCTGTCATACCCTATGTGACTTTGGGAAAGTCAACTACTTCGTTTAACCTCAGTTCTTTCAACTCTAAGGTTAAGTACAGGAACTCCAACCTACAGAGTCGCTTTAAGGATTAGAAATGAGGTGTATAAATGCTAATCCGTATAGGCAAACAATTTTTAAAAAGCAATTTTTGGACCAATTTATTGCTATATGTAGATTTAGCTCACTGTATCAACATTTTGGGGCCACTGGGGATTGAGATTATAGCTTCTCAACGTTAAATCCTCACCCCTGCTTCCTGTCCAACTGCCACCAGAAACAACCTCTGGTTGACTAATCTGTTTCCATTAGGTAAGGTCAGGGACCATTCATTTTTTTCATTTGATTAAAAAGTACCTTTGGTACTTTGCAGATTCTACCTTCTATCTTGCAGTCAGAACCTTTACCTATTGCCAATATTATTTTATTTTTTTCACAATTCCATAAAACCTACCAATAATGGACTTTGGTGATCTCATGAACCAGGAGAATTGAGCTCATTTATAGCAGTTAAGGGAATCAGGCAATTTTCTCTGCAAAATTCCCATCTATTTCAATTTCACCAAGACATTCTTCTTTGTTAAAGAAGAAACTCCCCCTGCCTGTCCCTCCACTTTACTGATTGATGATTCTGTCAGTAGAGTAAGATAAGAATTTGTCAGATGCTCTACTTTCCGCCAAATGAGACTCCCTGCAGACACCCTCCTGGTTTGAGGAGGCTTCCAGGCTTGGGATCTGGGTCAGGAAAGCATCCTCTCTGCCATCTGCCCCAAGTGTGTTCTCCTTCTTAAAACTACCTATATGTCTGTCTGGTGTGCTTATCCTCGAGTGTCTACATTTCTGCACAGGTGTACAGCCTCTTGACAGGTAGCCAAACTGCATCACCTCCTATGGGGTTTGTTCTTTTCCCTAATCTATTGAAACTAGAACTTTTTCACTACTCATCATCTTCCTTCATGTTCCCACTTCCCTCCTTAGTTGGCTTAAATGCCATCATTAGAACAACTCACAAGCATCTCAAATCTCTTGCTCATCTTTCCCTTCACCATACTTACCTGGCTAAACCCTGGTCCTGATTACACCCTACCCTGTGTCTATATCCTTAAGTCTTCACATTGCTGGGGAAAAAAAATCACAGAACCATGCTGAGTAGAAAATCATACATATATGATTTTCACTTTTATAATTGCCATATGCATATTCTTAATTCCTTCTGGATGCTCCATCACATTAGCATCCATACAGTCTACCCTACTGAGTTTGGATGCCTGCCTCTTGAGCTTTCCATCCTGCTGTTCCAAACTGTATGAGTTGCTGTTGATGTTAGTTGTGTAGTTACCATCCTACAACTTCCTTCTTCCTTCCCCTAAGTTGAATCCACCCCTTTCCGGATAAAAGATTTTTCTCTTCCTTGGTTTATACCTTCTTGGTGATGAAGAAGGAGTAAACATCTTCTGGGAACTAGGATCTCTAGACTCACAGAGCCCAGAGGTGTAGGGACAAGAAGCACAAATTTCCCAAGAGGGCCACTGGAAGTGATGGTAAGTAAGGTCACTCTTCTTTCCACTCCATGTTTCCCAGACTCATTTATTCTACCTATTGCGGCCACAGCACAATATAATGGTCATTGATTTATGGCAGCTGTTCTCAACAAGGATTCTCTAAGATGATTAAGCCCTAATGCCCTAAGGCATCCATTGTACATAATGAATTAACTTTCCTCCTAAGAGTCTAGCATAGTATTCACTATGGACCATCCTTGAGAGAATGGAGATAATAGTTATTCAAATCATTTTCAGTATGGTTTAAATCTCTTATGGAATTCTGATTTAGAAAGGCAGAAGGTATAGCCTATATCCTAGAAGATCGCTTCCCAACTACACAAAGTAATGTCTCCAGGCAAGAACTATGTTTCCAAAAGACACATTCATCACTCTGTCAGGCTGGTACTTTCTTGATGGTGCAGTATGTGATAAGGCCAGTAGATATTATGGTCATATGCCCCGTGCCTCATCTCCTTTGCTATAAGGCAGTGGTTCTCTAATACTCGTGTACATTAGAATTACTTAAAGGGCTTGTTAAAACATGAATTTCTGGGCTCTACCTCAGTGTCTCATTCAGTAAGTCTGTGCAGGACCCAAGAATTTGCATTTCTGTTATGTTCCCTAGTGATGCTGATGCTGATGCTGATTGTCCGGCGACCCCACTTTGAGAAACACTGCTTGAGTTCCCTTGGTCCAGTGCATTGTTCCCAAGACCCTAAGTTGATGGATTGATGCAGACTGAGGCCCTGCAGGCAGGAAAGACAAACCCATACCCAGAATATGTGTCACTGTCCTTTCCAGGTGGAAAGGGTCCCATATAATCAACTTGCCACCAAGCAGCTTGTTGATCTCCTTGAAGGAAGGGGTCATATCAGAGGCTTAGCATTGGTTTCTGTTGATGGAAGGTTGGACATTTGTCAATGAAAGTATCTAGATCAGCTTTGGTAAGTGGGAGCCCATGCTATTGAACCCATGAATGGCTTTCAACCATGTTACGATAGTACTTCATTCATATACCTATTGTGCCAGCACTGGCCTGACCAATGACAGAAGCTTTCTGATGTCAACTGGCTAAGTCTTCTGTCTACTTGACATTTTATTGCTTTGTGGTTAATGCTCTCTGGTAGGTGTGTGATATGAATATGAAGATTTTCACATTGTGTCCACTCCCATAAGTCCATTCACATGCCTCTTTCCCACATTTCATTGTCCAATCTTTCAGTCTTTCCCTTTGGAGGCCCTTGACCACTCACTCAAGCCATTGACTACTGCCTGTGAGCCCACATATATTCTTGCTGCAGGCCACTTTCCTTTCCACATGAAGTGGCAGACCAGGTATTCTACCTGAGGCCCCGCCTGTTAGGAGGATTTCCATTCATGGCTACCTCTCAAGGTGATCTCCGAGTATTGTAGCAACATTCATTTTTGATTTGCATCCACGTATTGAGCTGACTCATCCTTGAATCAAGCCCTTTTCTTTTGTCTCCATCACTTGGTCATGAGGCACTGTCATGCAGTCATATGTGTGAGCTGAGAGAGAAAGCATGGTCCGACAATGGGGGGTGACAATCTGAGTCACCTGCTTGTGTTGCTTACATGTCCCCTCTGGCTTTGCTTGTGCCCTATCCTCAATGCTCTACTTCCATCCTACAACGGGCGTTCCTGGGTCCACCTGACTTTACGCCTTGGTGAGTCTTCCAGGACCCAGATCATGATGAACAATTCTGGCCATGTGTTCACTTGCTGTGTCATTGCCAGGCGTTTCATCTCTGCCACAGCCAAGTAGCATTCCAGTTGCTATTTTCTAAATGGTGTACAATTCTCTGCTGTGTATGGTATGGCCCTTCTCTCCAACTCTTGCGTCTGTGTTATGATTCTCCTATCAGTCTTCCCTTAAACACCACATGACATCTTTTCTCACTGCAAATGTCTCTAATATCATGGAGTCTAGGGGTCATATTGTCCAAACAGCAGGGTAGCCTGGACCACCGTCTGGAGCTGCCACAGAGTCCTTCCTTGCTCTGGGCCTGCCTCAGAGCTGGAACCCTATAGTGACACCCATTACATGGGTCATGTCAGCATTCTCCAGTGTGAAAGATGCTTCCTTTGGAAACCAGTTGTACTTTCTCAGATGGGCCCCAAATCCAAGTCCAGTTTGTCAACACTGTCTGCACAGGCAGCCATTGACCTCCCAGCTCTTTCTCTTTCATCTCAAATCCAGAATCTCAGTAGTAGTATCAAGGGATAAAAACGGAAAACAGTACCTGTGCCCCAAGCAATTTGGTTTTTTTATTCAAGAGTTTATATTCTCTAAAGACATTTTCCTGAGTGGCTCTCATTGTTTCTGTTTTCAGATCCAGATATTGCTTCTCTGTTCCCCTTTTGCAACAGCCGGGTTTCCTGTGGACAGGTCAAGGTTTTGAGGGTCTCTTTACAATCAGTTCTGATGTAGGTCAATATCTTTTGTCCCCCTATTTCCATATACCGCAGAGATCTTTCCATCAGACATGCTGCAAGTGTTTGTGCCTTAAAATGTAGTTTTGTACAGAGATGAAATCCCAGCATCAAGAGATCTCATGACCCACACGAAGAAGTAGGCGAAAACAAAAAGGAGACAACAGAGGAAAAATGAACCCAGTTCCTAGGTAAGAATCATGATGCATGTGGCTATTTGAGAACCTCTAAAAGCTGCAAATGGCAAAAGACGAGTCAATGTGCTTGCCTCATGTTGTACTTTTTTGTCTTTTATCACAGGCCATCAACTTTGTGGAATAATCTGCCCCTGAATCAAAATTTTTGTTAGAATATCTCCTTTATTTAAGTTATAGAACCAATAATAAACAATAATAACTACTAGGAAATGAGAACATCAAGCCCTTTTCCAGATTGATTAGTCAATTTATTTACTTAATTATGAGTACATCTACTGCTTCAAGCTGCAAAGCCATAGCATGAAGTGCTTGAAGAAATAAGTAGTTCAAAACAGCTACCACCAAGAGAATGGAACCATGCAGCACCCTGGGTTTAGAATCAGACCTCGGTTCAAATGTCAGCTCTGTCAGTCATGAGCTCTATAACATTTAATCTCTCTGGATGTTACTATACTCACCTATAAAAATGGGAGTGAAGACCCCCTTCCAGTTTGTTCTGAGGACTTAACATAACATATAGGACAGCACCAGCACAATCCTTGGCACCTGAATACTCAAGAAGTGTTAGTTTCCTCTTCTTCCTGCCAAACTCTGACATTGTAGATTGCATACAAATATTAGACATTCATTGCTATGTCCCTTTAAAAAGTAAGAGGAAATAGCTTTGTTTAACCTTCTTAAAAAGCCATTAGTCAGAACAACATTCTTCTGTACCTACTCAATGGTGATTAGAAGGGAAAACCTCAAGCTATGCCACCAGGGGTTTAATGTTGGAATACAGAGAATGTCACGATATCCATGTTTCTGCTGATGGGAATTTCAGTTCAGACTTTAAGCCAGAAAAAATCTTAATTCCATTAAGACAGTAAGTACATGAAAGAGGAACAATAGAAGTAGATGCATGGAAACTCGATGAGAACGGAATAATCAGGTACACCGAGGGAGGGTGTTCATTTGTTTTGTGACGATAGCTTGGACTTCCATATCCTTAACATGCTGCAGACAATTTTGTTGTCTAAATTAATGTAGAGTAAAAATGTAAAACCATGGTTCTTATTCCAAATTATGGGCTTAGTCATTCTCAACAAAATATGTCATTGTCTTTCATGAAGTTAAAGAAATGCAAGAGTTAAGCAAAGCTCAGGAAGAACAAAACCCTGGGCCTGGCCAGTGTGCCTTAACTCTCCCCTTCCTATCCCTGTGGCAGACATCACACCATGGCAGCACTCATTTCCACTGACCTTGGATGTGGTCAGTGGACAAGTAAAGGCAGGTGAGCAGCTCTGGTTACAAGTTTCCCTCTGTCTAGGTGTGCTGTGCGCCATATTGGCCGGGGGGCAGAGCTCCCCTCACAAGGAGAATAAGGAGGAACATGCTCTATCAGATGATGCCAATATTATTTGCTACTGATAAGCTCCAAGGAAATTCCTTCTCTGCTTCATTTGGCTTGGACTTTTGACCTCAACTTCTTGGCTATCACTGGCTTTGTTCCTGCTCGTCTGAATATCGGAAATACCTCTATGTAGCCCAGAGCTCTGCTTCCTCGCTGGCACCCACTTAGATGCAGACCTCACTTCGGATGCTCACCGGCACTGTTCGCTGAGCGCAGGTCTTCCCTAGCAACCAACTGGTTTTTGCTACTCCTGTTGGGCAGAGCCTGCTGTGGCCTTAGCAGACAGCCGCTCTCGGCCGTCCTCACCTGGTCTGATTAACCTAGTTCCAGGAAGCTGCCCTGTGGGGTCCAGCTTTGCCCGCTCTGGCCTTGCCCGGCCTTGGCAAAGGCTGTGGGGGTCTTCACAACCCACAGCTTTCCTCAAGGGACAGCCTGTACCTGTGCTGGCCTGAGCCAAATAAGGGTGGCCTCCTTTTCCTTTTCTGGATTTGTGGTTTTCTAGTTATTCCTCAACCCTACCACAGTTGCCTTGGCAGCAACACACCCTGGAGCCTGCTGGGAAAATTCCACACTCCGATTTGGCACCTGTTCCTGGTCGCAGACGGGCCTGAGCCGCCGGGAAGAGCACAGGCACGATGGGTTGACCGGATTGGGGCAGCAGTGCAGTGCGGTCCCTTTCCATAAAAGCGGCCTGCAAGGCAGAGTGAAGGACGTGGCTTCTTTTCTCTCCTCTGTTAGCAATAAATCCCTGCACCCGGGACGGTCTCAGCTTGGCAGGTTGATACTCAGATGATTTCTGATGGCCTACGTGCCAACCACAAGGCAAGCTTGAGCACTGCCAACTCAGCCTCCACAGAGAATCCCTTCTCTGGGGATAAGAGGTGCCGTTCCAAACCCCGGCGAGCTGGAACGTGTCCCTTCCCACCCCTTGCCTGTAGCTACAGCGCGCGATGGTCAGCTGCGTCAGGAGAGCGGAGGGACGGCCTGTCCCTACGGGAAATGCTCGTCCGTTCCCTGAAATCTGAGCCTTGAAGAGAGGCCACAGAGAGGCTGTGGTTCCAAAACTGATAAAAGCGTTCCAAAATTTTGCTCTGTCGTATGCTTGATTACGCCAACCCTCAGAATGGCAGATGAGCTCCCATCTTAATTATAACTTGGGAAGGATGCGTAGACAGTTCTTTGACTTCTGTTTTGTTCTGTCCATTCCAAATGGCTGCTTCCAAAAGAGGAGGTGGGGGGGAGAAGAAAAAAATAGGCATAAATAACGCTCCATGGGCTGTCTCATTGCCCTGGAAAACCTCCTGAAAGGTGAATGTTGGTCCTTATGCTTCTGGGCACGCATGGGTCCCATGCAGGGAGCTGGGAAGCAGCTAGACTCCCGCTGCTGCAACGCCCAAGCAGCCGGGTGGGGAAGGGCACCAGGTGGCACAGACATACACTTTGGTAAGCCACTGTGGACTTCAGGGTGGTGTCCCTAACTAGAAATCACACGAGGAAAAAAATCTCAGTTTCCTTCCCTGAGAAAAGAATGGAAAGGGAAGAGTGGTTATAACGCCTTCAACGTGTCCAGAAAGGAGGAGACCGCTTGGACGGTGAGAAGATCGAAGCTACTGTCTGTCTTGGATGGTGCTGGAGGCATCAGGGTGCCCAAGGAGAAGGGTCCCCTCCATTCCTGGTTGGCGCAGGATGGATTTCCAGTGCCCAGGTAGCCTGACCAAGCCGTTTTGAGAAACAAGAGGAGGAAAGGGGTCAAACCCCACTGTAGACTGTCTTTTGGGGAAAAGCGGAATGGTTGAGTCATTCTATTTTTGTGCAGTCTGAGAGTCCTCAAGCTATCAAGCAGGGAGTCCCTGCGTCACACAGCTGTATGGGCAATAAGGAGCCAGATATAGCCACATTGTTGCTCTGCTGTAGAGGAGAAACTTCCGAGGGTCCTGCTGGAAGATGTGGGACTCCTTTCGGTGCAGGTGTCAGTGGAGAAGTTGGGGAAGTGACCCCAAAGAGGCAGAGAGCTGTAGGATGCCTGTGAAAGCAGGCAGGTGATGAGCTGGGGCGAACTGAAGGCAAATGTGGCTATGAACACAGCTGCCCTGAGCAGGCTAATGGCGAAGGGGACCAAAAGACGCAGAGAGCAAAGAAAGCAAGATGTGGTGAGTCTGGCACCCAGAGGCCCTGGGCTGTGAGAGCTAATAGCCACCTCCCAGCCCCACGTGGTTCTCCTGTGTGGAGCAGAGGTGGCGGATGGATGTGGAATCTGCTCCCACTGGGGTTGGGGGCGGGCCACACACCCGGATGCCCTATGCATCACCTGCAGCAGGAAGGGCTCATCATTCTGCCATCTGCTGTCCCTGCTCTCAGCCTCCAAATTGAGGTGGTAGCTGGGAATGGGTCCAGGGACCTCAGCCTTCCCCCTTTTCCCATCCCGCCTGCTGGAAGTGAGTCAGCCTTGAATCAATAATCTTGGGGCTCCCTGGCTGTCCAGGGGTGGGATTATGGTAGCTGTGGTGGTCCAACCGCCAGCCTGCTAACGACCCCTGTATTAGTCTGCTTGCGCTGCCGTAACAAAATACTATAGACTGAGCAGCTCAAACAACAGTAATGTGTTTCCTCGCAGTTCTCACGGTTCTAGGGGCTGAAAGTCCAACTTCAAGGTGTCAGTAGGGCTCGTTTCTGATGAGACCTCCCTTCCTGGCTTCTTGCAGATGGCCACCTTCTAGCTGTGTCCTCACAGAGCCTTTCCTCTTGTGCACAATACCCCTGGTGGCTCTCTTCTTGTAAAAACACCAGTCATATTGGATTAGGGACCTACTAATCTGACTTTAATCTTAATTACCTGGTTAAAGGCCCTGACTCCAAATACAGCCACACTCAGGGTTAGGGCTTCAGTGAATGAATTGGGGCAGGGCACACAATTCAGCCCTGAACAACAACCCCCCAGCAAATGGGACTCCTTGTGAGTGGCCCTGGAATGAGTCCCAGGAATGGAATCTGGATTAAACGTTCTGTGTAGGGAGTCTGGGACCAGCCCTGTGAGCACATCAGGCAAGCAATGTGCCTCCTCTGCTTCTGTGATCTGGCTGGGGGTGGGGCTCAGGCATGGCCATCTGAAGGAGCCTTTTTTTTGTCACCTTTTTTTTTTTCCACTATTTGGGAGGGGAAGGCTAAGAGGCAAATTCCTGCTGTGCTTTTGCTTCTATTAATATTCTTCAACCTCACCGTATTTATTTAGGGAAGCACATAACCTTCAAGGTGTCAGGGACTTCGAGGGGTCTTCTGGCGTGGTCTTTTGTTTCCGGGGAGCTCTGTGCCACAGAATCATTCAAGACAGAAGAGGAATTCCTAGCGGCAAAGATTCATCCTCCTCCCACCTCCAGCATCTGCCAGATGCGCTCTGAAAATGTCACAGATGAAAGAAATCACTCCATTAGCAATAATATGTATTCAACTAAATAAAATTCATACAGGAGGCTAGGATTGATTTCTTTAAAAAAAATTATCGATTGCTTAGTAGGTATCAGTCACCAGTGAAACTGAGGCTCGGTGAGATTTATTAACTTTCCCACAGACATAGGTAATATGTAGGAGGATCCAGGTTGGCACACATCTTCTCAGCTCTCAGTTAGGTGCTCTCACTGTAAGGCCATAAGGAAGAGGAGGAAATAAGAAACCCGATTTAAAAATAAAAGAAAACTTTAATTATGGAATTTCTTTTAAATAATGCAATTTCAAGAAAATGTATTTCTGGCCAGGTGCTGTGGCTCATGCCTATAATCCCAGCACTTGGGAGGCGGAGGTGAGAGGATCCCTTGAGACCAGAAGTATGAGACCAGCCGGGGCAAAATAGCAAGACCCTCATCTCCACAGAGATTTTTTTTTAAAAAAAGAAAAAAAAATGTATTTCTGACTTGGGCAAAAAATATCTTTGCAGGTAAAATTTAAAGGAGATTTAAATCCTGTATAATCAAGTGATTCTAAAACTTATGAAAGCAAGGTTTTCACAAGCAGGGTCAACATGGCCCTGATCACTTGGTTTTATGACATCATGCTCAGCAAAACCCTCTTGCTTGGCCCCTCCCATCTTAATGAGTATGAAGCCAAATCAGTGGGATTCCAAGGAAGGAGCCCGCTAGGAAACCAGGGTTGTGCCTGTCCTAAGGGGAGGTGGACTGGCTATACAGCCATTGGCTCCACCGTCAAACTCTCTTTAAGCACCAGAGAGCACTTATAATTCCCCCTGTTGCAACTTCTGTCAGATGAGACCAAAGGCTGTATTCCAACTGGCCCTTCTAAGCGCACCTGCTCTCTCAGGGATGGCAAACTTTGGGAAGGTGTCCTGGGAGTCTCCCATCCCTCTAGCTAACCTGGCATAGCCTCTTTCCCCTGACCTTCGATGTGATTCAGGGTCCCTCTCAACACAGCCCTCGAGACAGAAGCCGTCAACAGACAGACTTGACGTGCACGCTGATATCCCATTGCCAGCTCCGTTTGACATGCTCCTTTTGACCCGGAGGGATGCGGGAAGCTCCCGCCCTTCTCTCCAGTTTGCTCTTCATTTTCATTCAACTGTGGTAGGGCCGCAAATTTACGTAGGACACCCTAAGATGACGTGCAGATGTAGTGTCGTTTTGTGTTGCTCTGTAGTCGCTCTGGTTGGCCTAACAGGTCAGTGGGGGAGGGGAAGGAAAGATTCTGTCCTTTAGAGCAGCTCTTCTCAAACTCCAGCGTGCATATGAACCACCAGGGGATCTGTTTGGAATGTGCAGATGCTGATTCCTTAGGTCTGGAGCGGGTACTGAGATTCTGTGTTTGTAATGAGCTCCCCGCTGAAGCTGTGGGTTTGGGGCCCACACTTTGAGTAGCAAGGCTTTTAGACACCACGATAAGCTCAGTTTGGTGTCTTAACTTAAATAGTCTCCTTATGAAACTCTTTAGTCTGTCTTGCATTAAACACTTAGTTGTTCAGAGTTCTGTTCCATCTCCTTGCTTCTCTTGAGGTTAGTGTTCAGGTGTGTGAGGAAGGGGTGCATCTTCAGTACCCTCAGGAGGGAATGGGAAGATGGCATCCACACGGGCACATGGAGCTTCCGGGATCATCCCAGCCTCCGGTGTGACGTGGCTGGTCTGGTCTGCTCCATAGTCTGGTGACCCTTAAGGTGAAACTGGGCTCCACTCTGGGGCTGTGTCCATCTGATGAAGTGATGAGTGATTTTGTGGCCATAGTAATGCATGACGTGACTTCCTTTGTCAACATAGAGAATCTACGAGCATCTAGAGCATGCTGAGCATGATGGCAGCCCGATGTTTGGGGACAGAGGATTTCCAGTGACTCTCAAATCACAAGGAGCTACCTAGTCCATCTAGGGATACAGCTGCGCTAAAATGCTCACTGTCTCCAAGTCGCACCCCACAGTAGGGTTTTCCCCCTGCACAGACAGTACTTTTTCCTGTCTCCCCTACAGCTGCAGTGAAGCGTCGTGAGTCTACATTTGGTTTCACTTCAATCCAAACGCACCCTGAACCCCATTGAAGTAAGAGGATGTAAGCTAATATCGAGGATATCTGAGGGTCCTCACCTCCAGATCTTAAGAATTCCAGAGCTAGGGCAAAACTTGGCAATAGGTGATTCACTATGATTTAATCCTCCCTTTATCTGTCTATCTAGCCATCAATATTTGCTAAGCATTTAAATGTGTCACAGAGCAACATGCTAGGCACCAGCCAATCGTTTGAGGTAAATGAATATATAAAGTTCAAGGCCATACCTCAAAACACAAATTTCCTGTTGCCATAATTTCCAACAGGAGTAGAGCATAATTTCATTGCCATGTAAAATTTGATTCGAAGTGGCGTTGACTTAAGTCCTGTTGAAAGCCCCTTTAAGTAACACTGTAAAGAGTCCTTGGCATTTTTTCTGGACGGTACAAACCAGAGGCTTTTAGAATGCTCTACAGATTGTCCCAAGAGCTCCCATTTACTTGCAAATCCACTTGACTATCAAAAGTGAAATGAGGAGCTCAGCCAAAGTCTTGAAAGAGGTCATTATTGCACCGATGGAAACAAGTTGCTCAGACCTTTCGTCCAAACTAATGAATTCTCCCAGCCCCTTTTCAGTTTGTTTCACATTTTGGAAAGAAGAGTGGACAGATTGGGTGATTTGCCCAAGGCCACAAAATCTGCCGCCACCAAGGTTTGGAACGCGACATGTGGTTCCCGGCTCTCAGGACCTTTCCCTGCCAGTTCTACCTTTCTTTGGCCATAGGAATACCAGGGTTGCTAGGAAGACAAAAAAGAAAGGGTTAGAAAGTGTCATATGCGGCTGTTATCATTCTTATAGCTCTATTGTAGGAGGCATCTGCCTGTTGTGAATTTGCTCTGTCGATGAAGAAAATTAAGGATTTCATCATGCGAACAGCAAATAAAGTCTGGTCACCAGTCCTGGAATTCACAGGAGGGCTGCCAGTCCTGGAGTCTTTGCAAAGGGAGTGCTGATGGGCTTTGCCTGCAGCCCTGCCTCGGCTTGAGCCAACCATGCCAAAGGCAGGCAACTCAGCCCTGTGCTGGGGATTAAGAACTCAAGGTCAGTAGTCCGACTAACGGAGTTGTGGGCAACGCACTGTGAGTGCTCGAGTGTATCTCATCCTCAGTCCTCCTAACTCTCCCGAGATGCTGACCCAGTTCACAGAATGAATATGAGCTATCTTGCCTAGCATCCTTGTCATTCGCTAAGATGGGAAGACAGCTCTAAGCTTCAAATTCCTTTAGAAATCCTAGCTCTTGGGGTCACAGGGCACTGGGTAGGCCTGATCTCCAGCCGATCAGCACCTGGCCAGATCCAAGCCTTAAATGGACAGGTCAACTGAAGCCACATTGCCCTGCCCTTCACCTCCTTGCTCACCACTCGTGTCTGGAGTTCCCAGTGTGAGCACAGCCCACGGGACGGCCTCTCCCTGGCCCCTGTGGGAACCCCGCCTGATGTCCAAATGCCCATTGGATCCCGTGTGTCAGATCTCCTGACTAACTTGCCTGAGGGAGCCTCTGCAACTGAGGTTTCCCCTTTCGTCTAAGCCTGCATCTTAGCTTTCGCCTTCTTCCCACCAGTGTAAGTTCTGGCACTTTTAGCAAGGGTGCTGCTCCCATTATGACAAAGTCAGTGTGGCGTTTAGGTGCAGGACCATTTAGCACAAACTGTAGGGGTGTCAAGGGACCAATCCAGGGACTGGCAGGGTGAGTTATACAGACTCCTTTCCCCCAAAATATTGTGGTCCCATCTCCATTTTTCGCCATCTTAGTAAATGATGTCACCACCCACCAGTGGCTCAAGCTAAAGGACAGAGGAGCATCATTATTGGATCCCTGATATTAATCCCCCACGTCTAATCCATCGGTAGACTGGCTTAGTTCTAACTCAGATCTCTTGCCTGGACACCCGAGATAACCTCCTCAATGGTTTCTCTGCGCCCATTATCAACCTGCTACAATCCTTCCACCCACAGTGGCAAAAGTGCTCTCTTTTCATGTGAGTTGGGTCACACCTTCCCTCCGCCCTCCGCGTGAGCCTCTCACAGCCTTCTGGGTGTGGCCCCTGCCTGCCTCTCTCTCCTCATCCCGAGCATTTCTCCTCCTCATGCACTGCCTCCTCAGGCAGACCCTTCCTTACTTCCAGCATTCCAGGCCTTTCCACACCTTGCTCGGCCACCAGCATCTCGTCGTGGGGTCTCTGCTGAAACGCTGCCTCCACGGACAGCCTTCCCTGAGCCATCTAGCTGAAGCCCGCCCTGATCCCTGGCCCCCTGCATTCATTCTCCTTCTCAGCCTCTAATTTGTCCCTGCATAGCACTTATTGGATTTGAAATTAATCGCCGAACCTACTAGAACATAAGCTCCTTAAAGGCAAGGGCCATGTCTGCCTTGCTCACAGTTCTGTGCCCCGTGCCCAGGGCAGTGCAAGGCACATCGTTGGCACCAGATGGACGTTTGTTGCACGTGTAAGGGAAAGACTTGGTGGGTGTGGCCGACAGATAACAATGGCATCTTCTACATCTCTTAGGGACTCAGGCCCAGTCATTTTTCCCCACGCCAAAGTCACCTGCTGATATTTAAATTTTCCTTTGCTCCTGATGAGTCATGTTGGTTTCTAGATCCTCTGTATGTGCCCTCGGAGGGTCCCTGCTAGTCTGTTTCTACAGAAAGAATTCAAGACCCTGGCTAAAGCGCAAGCTAAGAAACTCCCCTGGGCCTCGGCTACTGAGAGAAGCAGATTCCCGCGGGACAGTGCCGGGTCACAGCTCTGCTCACAGGGACAGGCAGGTCCTCAGAGAGCCCTGTGGGGTTGCTCAGGCGCAGGACTTACAGAGAGCCTCTCTGTTTGGGGTGGGTTTTCTCCGCTTTGTTTTCTTGTGTGCTCGGTGGCTTGTTCCTAACTCGCGGCCAATCACCGCACTGCCAGATGGTGCGAAAGATTTACCGGAATTTCGTTTTCAAATAAACCACAGGCTTGGATGAGCTAATGTTGTTCCACATAAAAAAGCCACAAAACTGGACAAATTAACGTTGTTTCAAGAAAAGAAACTTGTCCAAGCCATCAGGTCTGCCCTTCTCAAAGGGATCTGATAGCTGCACCAAGACCCCCGGGGCAGGGGTCATTTGCGTGGGAAGCCACCACGCCAAGGGGTGGGCGGGGAGGGGGCATCTCCTCCCCCTTGACGCCACAGAATAATAACTCGGGGGGTAATTTCATCCTCCTGTGGAACTGGGTTGTTTCTGTCCAGTTCATCTGAGTTATACAAGAGCCCAAGGACAGCAATGGCTCCTTCCCGTCAGCAGGACCCGTGGTTCCTCCCTGCACACAGGCTGCCCGTGAGCACTCCCGGGACGGGGCACTAACCCAGAAGGTCACCTTAGGGCTGCCTAGCAGGGACATGAAGGCAGATGATTCATAAACCACAACTGGGGGGGGGGGTGTTCCAGGGAGGCCCCTCCCTCAGTAGCAGTGGCGTCAGCAGCTCAGCCCAGCGGACAAAGCTTCCACGACTAGAATGCTGGAGTCTAACTCTAGCTGCACCACGTCACAGATCGCGGGCCTCTAAAAAAACACAGTTTTCTCATCCTTAAGATGGTAATAATAATATTAAGCCAATATGGTTGTTGTAAGGATGAGACTGAGCTAATACATAATGTCCTTTAGCACTGTGCCCAACACCTAGTAGGTGCTCCCTACATGTGGACACTCGGTGGCATGATGACGGTGGTGACGGTGGTCGTGGTGGTGACGTCAGATGTGTGGCTGCCCTTGTCATGCAGCACTCATCATATCCACCTGGTGCGAAAGAGCCAGCCTCAGAAGCGGCCTGCCATCTGTTTCCTGTGGTCAGCTGAGCTGAGCAAAATACCACGAACTGAATCAAGCCAGGAAATCAATCAACAAAACCTAAGCCAAAAGAGCCATTATTCAAGAATCTACAGAGTTGCCTCATCTTTCCCCTTTCCTTTTCTCAACCAAACACCAAAATAGATACCTTAAGAACTTTGTACATATGTTAAATTAGAATTGTATGAATTTTCCTCTCTTCTGAAGTTTTATAGCATAAATATATGTAGACATACTCTAAAGGGATGTCTTTGATCTGGGGCTGGCACTTCATTTTGCTACATGGGATGAAGAAATCTGGAACTTACTTGATTCAGATCGTTAGACTTGATCATTAGAACCAAAATCGCTACCCCTTATTAAGCACTTTCTAAGCTAAACAACTTTATAGACTTTATTATGTTGAATGTTTAGTATAAATTTATGATATTTTCCCTGTTTTACAAATGAAAATACTAAAGAAGAATTTTACTAGTTGTAAGAAGTCCATATCTGCTTGATCATAAGGCTTGTTTATGCTATGTGTATGCCTTGCTAATATAGTTTTGGATAGAATAGACTAGAGATGAACATTTGGCTAACATTAAATGAGATGATGATAATGACAGGTAAAAAAAAATGTTTTACAAATTTTACGTTAGTTTTTACAGCCACTCTGTGAGGCAGAGGCTCCTGTCACCTCATTCTACAGATGGGGGAACCAAGTAGAGGAGCTAATTGAGTGCTAGAGTCCAGCAGCCAGCGGTACACAGCAGAGCTGGGATTCAAACCTGGGACATTTTGTTTGTTTGTTTTTTGTTTTTTTATTTCAGCATATTATGGGGGTACAAATGTTAAGGTTACGTATAATGCCCTTGCCCCTCACCCCCACCTTGAGTCAGAGCTTCAAGCGTGACCATCCCCCAGACGTTGCACATGTCACTCATTATGTTTATATATACCCATCCCTTCCCCTCCACCTGCTCGACACCTGATAAATGTTATTCCTATATGTCCACTTAGGTGCTGATCAGTTAACACTCATTTGCTAGTGAGTACATGTGGTGCTTGTTTTTCCATTCTTGGGATACTTCACTTAGTAGTATGGGTTCCAGCTCTAACCAGGAAAATACAAGAGGTGCTATATCACCGTTGTTTCTTAGAGCTGAGTAGTACTCCATGGTATACATATACCACATTTTATTACTCCACTCATGTATTGATGGGCACTCGGCAAACCCAGGCAATTTGACCTTGACTTTTGCATTATACTACTTCCGGTAGGCAGGGCCCAGCACACTGAAACCTTGTGCATGGACGGAAATGTCCCCTAGCTTGTTCATCAGGCAAGTGGACCTGAACTTCTTGCAGCAGCCACCACCACAACATAAAGTGGACCCACCAACTCCACAAGAGACCCCACGTCCGCACCGAGATTTGGGTTGTGATTTCCTGAAGAGGGACAAGGAAAGCTGTGACTTCTTGCTGGGCATGCTGCAAAGCATGGCGGGGAGCCGGCCGGCAGTAGTCACGATCAATTGTTTGCTGACGTGAAAAGTCTATAAAGTTTGACTAGCTTTCTTAGAAACACAAGAGGGACAAATAATTCCTGGTGCATTTTCTTACACCAGGGCTTAATTTTTCTCAGGGTTTTGTTTGTTTGACCTCAGAATGGATGTGAGTCACTTTTTTTAATTTCCTTTCTGGCAGAAACCAAACCTTTTGACTTCTCCATTGGTATAAATATGCCCCTGGTCCCGCCCCTGAGGCTTGTTTCATTTCTTAGGGTTAGCATGAGGTCTGGAGAAAGCCGTGTCCACGTCGCAGCCGTGGTCAAGCGGATACAAGCGAATCCTCTTACAAAATGCCCAGCTGGGTCTCAGATGCCCCCAGAGTCCCCTTCAGCTTGACACGTGGGTCCCTTGGAGCCCTCAAGGCAGCGCGTTCTGCTGTGATTTCCCTTCCCCGAGGGCAGCCCCCCCCCAACCAGCCGCCCCCAGGCACTGACTCAGGGCTTATCAATCTTTACTAGAAGTTCCGGATGAAGCAATGCAGGGGAGAGATTCACTGTGTCTCCTCCCTAACTCTGCCCGTGACTCATTATTCAGCAAACACCAAATGGTTCCACATCCTCCTCCCAAGGAGGAGGAGGAGGAGGAGGAGGCGGGCGGCGCAGAGCCTGTTACATAAGCGGCAGTCTACAGCTGCTCTCTCGGCTAATTGAAAGTGAAGCTCTCTGACCGGAGGCCCTGCTGGGAGTGGCATGACTCTCTCCTCACCCCATGATACCAATCTTTATGAGCAGAGAAACCCTCTCCGGGAGAGGGCCCCCAAAGCCGGTGTGCTGTGGGGGTTTGTTTTCTGCACAGTAGGCCTGATGTCTGGAATAGGTTGTATTTTCTGCCTTGTTAAGACAGGGCCCTTCCGTAGTGTCTCTGATCTTATCTCCTGATGAGCCGGGAGCTGAGCTGTGTGAGGCAGGCGGAATCTGCCCAGCCTGCCATGCCGAGCAGAGGAGGAAACGTGGCCTGGGGTTTCTGTGCCCAGGGACCCACCCAAGAAGGACCACCCAGGAGCCATCATCTCAGGGAGAGGATTTGCAAGAGCTGCTTTGGTGTAATAAGCTCAGCACTGTGATCAGAGAAAATAGAGTTGAATTGCAAAGCCCAGGGTAAAGGAGACCATCGCTGATCTGGTTCAGGGAGAGAAGTGACTTTAAATTGCTCTTTGAAAAAAAAAAACAAAAAAAAACACAGAGGGGTTAGACGAGATCATCTGCGGGCTCCGTAATCCTGTCTTCTTTCCCAGCCTGCATTACCAGGGAATTACTTTTCGGGAGTGGTGGGAAGCCAAACAGATTCTGAACATCCATTTCTGGAACCTGTTTCACACAGAGAAGGCCTGCTTGTCAACAGAAGAGGAAGTACGGGCTGATGAGGAGGAGGCTGTCTTTCTGAATGCCACCCCTCCAGGGGACTGGGCTGTGTGCTATCCCTGACTCCCGGGGCAAGACCTCAGCCTCCTTAACTGGGCCTCATTATCTGCATTTGCTGAGTTGGGAACTGCCGGCAGGGGACGGGTCACGGGTGACGGAGCATGCTGGCCTCTGGCTTGGCAATGCCGCAGTCCCCAAGGGGGGTGTTCCAGGAAACGTCTCCTATACCACAGAGAACCGACATGCTGGAGAAGACTGGCCTAAGGAGCTCAGAAAGACCAGTAAAACTAGGGCATTTTGGCAAGAAAGGAGATGGAATGGTATTATTGGGTTATCCACATGTGTGCCGCCATGGCTGGGTGGGTGGACAGCCTTGAGGTTCTCAACCTTCCTAAAGGTCACAGACTTGGTGTCATGAGCTTAATTGTGCCCTCCACCCCCAAAGTCATATGCTGAAGTCCTAGCCCCCAGTACCACAGAACGTGACTGCATTTGGAGACAGGCCCTTTAAAAAGGTGATCGAACTAAAATGAGGTCATAAGGTGGTCTCTAATCCAACATGATGGGTGTCCTTATATGATGAGAAGACACGCACAGAAGGAAGACCATGCAAAGACAAAGGGAAGAGATGACCATCTGCAAGCCAAAAGAAACCAACCCTGCCCGCACCTTCGTCTTGGACTTCTAGTCTCCAGAACCATTAATATGAGAAAATAAGTTTCTGTTGTTTAATAAGCCCTACAACATATAGGAATAACATTGGGTGTCGGGCAGGTGGAGGAGATGTGTATATACATACATAATGAGTGTGATGTGCACCAACTGGGGGATGGACACGCTTGAAGCTCTGACTCGAGGGGGGAGGGAGGACAAGAGCAATCAATATATGTAACCTTAACATTTGTACCCCCATAATGTACTAAAAATATATATATATATATACACTTGTTCTTTGAAGTTAAAAATAAATAAAAATAAGCCCCACAGTCTGTGGTACTTTGTCATGGCAGCCTGAGCTGACTAACACACGAGGTGACCCTACAAGTCCCCTAGATTCTGAGTGCTCGGCTCTTCTTCCTAGCTCACAGCCTTTTTGTGGGTAGTTCTCAGAAGACACATGAGAGCATGCACAGAGAAAGGGCTTCTTCCCCCATCACCGTCCCTGAGGATGGATGCACGTGGGGAGACTGCAAGATCCTGAATTTTTTTGAGAAAAATACCCAGGACCATAACCCCTGGAGGGGAGGAAGTAAGAGACCCCCCCCCCCCCCCCCCCCCCCCCGAGGCCCTGGCAAGGAAACACAGTTAGATTGGGCCTTCTACTCCAGGACATTTTAACCAGCACTGCTGCGGTGAACAGTGTGCTCAACCTGCAGGGCATTTCCCCTGAATTCGTTTTGGAGCCTGGAGCCCGGTTAGGCCTCCATCAGCCCCTGCTCAGTTAAGACACTGCCAAAGGAGCAGTTTATCCGTAGGCCTGGAGTCTGTCAGGGGACATTAACCTCGTGCTCTGGCTGAGAGGGTCTCAGCAGACACGTCAGGAAGGAACCCTGAGCCACAGCACCAGACAGCTGGCCGTTAGCCTTGGCAGGCCTGGGCTTTGCCTTCTCCCCTCTGCGGGGCGGGTCCTGCACACCAGGATAAACAGGACAGGCCCGGAGGGATTCACGACTGGACACCTCCCGCCCCTCCACCTCCAACCAGATAAATCGTTCCAGCTTTTTCCTCTCTTTTAACTTCCCAGAAATCTGGGATTTTTAACTAGGTAGTGTGCTTTTGGCTCCTTTCTTCCTTTCTGAAAAGCCTGTTTGAATCCAGTGTTCTTTAGCTCCCGGCCAAGCCAACCCCGACTGCTGGTGTCCCCAGCGTGGGCAGGGGAGGTCAAGTTCAAGCTGCCTTTCAAAGCGTCTCCCTTCCGCCAGAGCCTTGGTGAAGACGAGACAATGGGGCGGCGTGGGCCAGCGTCTCTGCAGGTCCCCAGAGCCACTTCCCCTCTCGCTGCTCTTCCCCCGGGGCTGGCAGGTGAGGGTGGGGCCTGAGAAAAACCTTTCCTGCTTCACGGTTTCATCTGAGGCCAAAACTCAGAGAAGCATTAGGAAGAAAACAGAGAGCCACCAGCGTCTTGGCACCTGCAGCCACTCGGGGATGAGGTGTAGTTTAGAGGAAAGACTGGACCCTAAACCCATAGGTACCAGCTCAATGCCGCCATAAATGCCTCATCAACTTGGAACTTCCAGCACAGCCCCCAGAACGCGGCGCTCTCCCACGGCTGACGGCAGGCCTGGCCCCGCGCCAGGGCGTTCGGTTGCAACGCTGGAAACTCCCTGCCTTAAAACAATGTCTGGGTGTTTTCTGCCTCATGGGAGCTCAGGAGGAGGGTAACAAGTTTAATAAATTTGTCGTCCAATTCGACTTCTCTCGCTCTGTGCCCTTGTGTGTGTCATCTGCTTTCACTCTCACGCCTGTTGTCAATGACAGACAGGGACATACACAGACTCCATGAGCCGACGGAAGTGATGGCTTCATGTTTATTGTCCCCTGTGTAATAAATAGTGTGCTTGGGGGTGCTGCCTAAGATAACACCTAACACCCAAAATAAAACAGGACCTCGCCCTGCTAATTCTAGTTTATAAACCAAGGTGTCCGGATGGAAGGCTAAGTCCCCTTTGGGTATGCGTTTCTAAAAGCCGTTTTCTTATTCTTCACCCTCTTCTTCCTCTTCTTTCTCTTCCTCCTTCCACTTGCTCCCCCTTCCTCCCCTCCTCACCCTCCTCCTCCTCCTCCTGCTCCTTTCCTGGGCTAGAGGCAAGAGCACACAGCTAAGGGTTCACACTCTCAGGGTCAAGGGAAGTGACTTGGAGTTGTCTTTGAGGCAGTCTTCCCTTCCCAGCCCTACTTTGCTGAAGGTGGCAGTTAGGAGGAACAGACTATGAACTATGAAGGAAGGAGAAGTAGTCGTGGGAACACCTCTTCCAAAAGTGCTTTCTAGGCAGAGCACGGTGGCTCACGCCTGTAATCCTAGCACTCTAGGAGCCTGAGGCAGGCGGATAGTTTGAGCTCAGGAGTTCGAGACCAGCCTGAGCAAGAGTGAGACCCCATTTCTACTAAAAAAATAGAAAGAAATTAGCTGGACAACTAAAAATATATATATATATATATATATATGTATATATATATATAAATTAGCCGGGCATGGTGGCACATACCTGTAGTCCCAGCTACTCGGGAGGCTGAGGCAGGAGGATAGCTTGAGCCCAGGAGTTTGAGGTTGGTGTGAGCTAGGCTGATGCCACGGCACTCTAGCCCTGGCAACAGAGTGAGATTCTGTCTCAAAAAAAACAAAACAAAACAAAACAAAAAAAGTGTTTCCTGGCAGGAAAGAACACAGGTGAAGACAAAAATGGTAAGTCACAGACTCCCAGAGCTGGAAGAATTACTTTGGGTGCTGTAAACTTATCCCCTCACTTTATATATAAGAGCAATGAGACCAAAAAGGCAGGTGACTTACACAAGGAGAGAGACACTCATCAAAGGATCCAGACTCAGCCCTTCTTGCCCCTAAGTCGGTGCTCCTAAGCGATGCCCCCAGATGCCAAACACACATGTGACTGGGAAGGTCATCCATGGGCCTAATCCTACCTGACCTCCATCTTCGCCTACATGTTCTTTTCCCCTTTCCCGTTGCATTAAAGGAAACTGCCCACAGATGTTACGGTAAGCTGCTGTCTGTCAACTATGTCTCTGTGCACGTGAGTCAAGTCATATGGGAATAGTGGGACTAAGGGAGCACTGAGTTAGGAGTCATGGGTCCTGATCCGCCTCCACTGATCCGGCAGCCTTTGAAAGGCGTTTGGCAGAATAATCTAGATCAGTGCTGCCCAGCAGGATTATAACTCAGCAAGCCTCAAATGTGAGCCACTTATGTAATTTTGACTTTTCTAGTAGACACATTTTTAAAAGTAAAACAAAACAGGTGGGATTAAGTTTAATAATATATTTTATTGAACCCAAACTAGTATTGTTTTAACATGTCCTCCATTTTTAAAAAAATGTATTAATGACATATTTTACATTCCTTCTTTTTGTACCAAGTCTTTCAAATTCTGTGTGTGTTTTACGCTTACAGCACACCTCAGTTCAGAGCAGCCCTTTCAAATGCTGAGTGGCCACATGGGACTAGTGGCTACTGGACAGGGAAGATCTAGATCTGCCTTCTCATTTATAAAATGAGAGGAGAAGACTATCAGGGGTTTTCAAACTGCCTCTGCTTATAGTCCTAGGAATTCTTTAGAGGGGCCTCATCAAGTGTCTCTGTGTGTGTGTGTGTGTGTGTGAGATATTTGGGTGGGGTAGAAATGATCGGCTTTGGGTCATCTACTTCCACTTCATGCCAATGCATCCAGAGTTAGCTGCTTTTAAACACTGGGCTTTGGCGAGAGATTTTGTTGGGAGAAGAGGTTCTATGGCTAAATAAAGAAACTGAAAACCCTTGCGCAGCATAACCTGCAATCTGCACTGATAGCTCTGGCCCAGATTCTGCAGGGCCAGAAAGGAATAAACAGTCACCTGCCAGGAAAGAAAAGGGTCAGGTGACAAGCATGGGAGCGGCCCCACACTCCAGCTGGCTGTAAAAGACATATGGCGCCACGGCTGTGGCCCGCAAACCGGCGTGTCAGGCACAAACTGACTCCCTCCTGCAGGTTAATGGATAACAGTTCAAGTTGTCGGCCAGAGCTTTGTCCGGTGGGCCCTAACCTTTTCCATAAGCCTGTGAACTAAAATAAATCTTAAGCCCCCCAGCCAACTGAATAGACCTCGTCTTGGCCAAGGGGACTCCAGAAATTCCCTAACGCTGAGTTGCTGGCCATGAGAAGGGAGGTCAGACATGTCTCATCATGCCCCCCTCCCTTCTTGGAGATATCCTTTGTAAATCATTAACAGGCCTAAGTCTATACAAGACTCAAAACATAAATCACACCTGCAGGTCATCAGTTTACTTAACAGATCACGTGAGCTTGGGTATATGTCCGGTATGTGTCCAGCTTGTCTCTGATTAACAGACTCCCTTAACTGAAAACATTCTAACCTTTTAGATAAAGCTTCATTTCTTTACCCAATCACAAATCAAAGAATCTTTACAGCCACCTA